>DWAO01000371.1:0-26793 GCA_018230605.1 Heliconius congener
AATAGTTTCATTTAAAATGTGTAATAATCGTGAAAATCAAAGAACTTATTAAATAATTATATAGTTGAAGTGGGTGAAGCCGCGAGCAGGTCGCTACTTTCATATAAATGTGAACATCTTAAAAAAATGTAAACTATTCTTTTATTTAAATTGCTTCTATTGTCCTTATATTATCTCTAGAATCCCATCTAGCGAAGAATTGTTATATATTTAATAATTATAGTAGAACAGTGTTAAATAAAACATTAAATCAACATATTTTTTATCTCAGATACTCATTTAATGTTCCAAGTTGAAAAAAGTGAGCAAAAACAGTGCTTATAAGAGTGTGGGTGTGCTGACGTCTGTGGGGAACTCTATAAAAACTTAAGCAGGCAACTTTGTTCCCATCTATAAAATAAAACAGCCAAACGATACCTACAGCATGCCTAATTAATTAACGTAATGATTTATTTCGAAACTAAAAACTTACTTTTACATCAATTTCTTTCTTTTCTTATTCTTCAGAAATATTGATATTCCTAGATAATAGAACTAGCGGAGTATTTATAATAAAAAATCTCTAGAAACATAAATTGCTATATTCCAGTAGGTAGGCAGAGGTAGCCTAGTGTTAAGACACTCTGTTCCCCACTTGCCACCATTTGCCTTGCCATTTTCGAATCCGTATTGCGTGTTCGCTCTGGCATCACGGCAAAAGTCCGGCGTCGAGTTCCGTCACTCAACACGTAATGCCTCAAAAAATCGGCAAAAAGTGGAGAACGGAGTATCTCAACACTAGGTTTCCTTTGACTACCCTGCTATGTGCAGGATACAGTGTGAAGCTGATTTATTATTATTGGATTTTTTTAAAGTATGTCGGTCGGTCTGTAGTAAGTGTATAACGGTCACTATTCATACACTATAATATCTACTGAATACACACAAAAGTAACGTATTTTTATCTTGAAGACAGTGCACGGCGTGCAGCCGGCCTCAGCACGTGCGATTTGCCGTCGGCCGTTACATCAATCTTGTCTCCCTTTATCTATATCGTTTAACCTTAGTCATACATGTTATGGGAATAGAAATTTCAAGTCTTTTATAATAAGTATAAATTTCATTTGCAGTTTTTAGAGATAACTTAAGTCGTAAAAGATTTATAACAGTTTTTTGTAGATTATTTAGACAATCTACAACACAATACAGAAACTGAGAAATTTTATTCAGTTAAGCCATAACAAAGTAGCAATGAAAAATTTTGAAGCTTTTTTACCTTGAACCTTGTTGATTGAGGAGATGAAAAATAAATATATTAGTTGCTTAAAATATTTTTATTAATACGAAGACATTTCGTTATTTTTTAAACATAAGTTTTGAAAGTCGAATTTTCCCAGATTTTACTTTTACGTCTTATTAATTAGGTACCGTTAATTTAATATTCCACAGCTTTAAAAAAAGCTACTACCGATTGTTGATAGCTTTTACATAAGACACTACCAAGACTTGCTTTAAGTCTTATCGAAGCAAGATACGACTACAACTAGAATAAAATAAAGCAAATTCTAAAATGCTCTCTTATATAATTAATTATTATATATTGACGTCATGCCTATACCTGACGTAAGATTTGATGAGGGTACAGGGTACTACTAACGTTCGTAAAGTTATCAACATGTTTCGCACGTGATACCCGCATACATATCGTTTTTGATTATATCAACGCGCTACACGTTCGGCATTCACTTAACACTTAGGTCAGTAGTCAGTTCGTATATTGTGCTATTTTAGAATAGCTAGTAAAAAGTAAATCATATATATATATATATATATATAATTAATATATTTGATTTATTATATATCATATATTACTTTATGTCAATTCACTGTTTAAGCTCGTTAGTTTTCGAAATCACATTTCCAATTTAAATTTTGTATGATAATATAATCACGATGCCGATTAGACTGAACGACGAAATCTGATGCAGTTTAAAATCTAAGTAAAATATTAAAAAATCATGTTCAGTACCCACCTGATGTAAATAATCTACCCAAGATTCCATATTACAATAGTTGTATCTACGGATATGAATATTTATAACATATATTTACATTTCATTACATTCACACATCAGATTTAAATTTAATTTTACTAGATCAATTCCCAGGCCTGAAGTCAGTCGTGGCGCAGAGGCGTGTGTCTGTTAACGCGACAGGTTGTGGGTTGGATTCCCACACGAGGAAACGCAATATTTAATATTTTAATTTCTTTTGCTCTTATGTCAAGGCAAAGCTTAGCGTTGAATCCCGTCGCTCAACACATAATGCGTTTACAATGCAGTGGTAAGAGGGAAGCGGAGTGTCTGAACACTAAGCTCCCTCTGCCTATCCTGCTACATGCGGGATACAGCGTAAAGCTGATTTCTAACAATTTAAATGTATATGTACTATATTGTGAAACCGAATTAATCATAAGTTTATCAATTTATTAGACTATTGTATCAGAATAGTTCGTTTGCATTAGCTATTGTTGATTCACTATGGGTATACTGCAGTATGCGGGTGGCACGCGACATAGCGTAGTACATTTGCCCCTATGAGAGGATTAATGTAAATTTGTGGGACCGTAATACTAACATTAAATATTACAGAATTATCTGCGGGATTATCTAAACCTAGATAATGAATAAAGAGTAATATTATAGTACATTTACAAATGATAATAAAATTATATAAATTATATAAATTAAATAAAATATTTGTTCTAATACGTATATGACGTCTATTATTACTTTTAGATAATTATAATCAACTTAAAAGTCCTATCTAAAAGACAGCGTCCCTCTGTAAACGCGATGGTTGGGTTCGATTTCTATTCGGGGGAATGAATATATTTAAATTATTTAAACATAATAATTTCCCAAATTAAAAAATCGCAATGTCTTGAATTCGAAGTGCAAGTGAAAGACACTTGACGCTAGGTATTTTCTGCCTACGAAAGTGGAAAAAAATATTCAGAAATGTAATAAGAATTCAAATGAACCTTTAAGATTTTAGATAACAGCTTAAATCTGGACTAAATCAAACAATTTCACAACACCAGTAAGTCGGTGTATGTTGAATAGTGACATTTAGATGGTCGCAAAGGAACCAGCAGCGTCCGACGCTTGACATATTACTCTAAGCGGCCGTTCCCTAGACATTTATACTCCGGATTCGAAGATAAGATTTAAGATTATTCTTTCACAATAACTCTAGGGATGAAAAATTTGATATCAATAGATCTCGTTTTATCATGATAAATAACTGAGATACAGTTTTAGTTTGTATATATTTTGGGATTTTTAATTGTTTACATGTTTTATTATTAAAACCCTATGTATAAGAACATCGTATACTCTGCGAGAGTAGTTTTGTTTTCTATATATTTTGGGATTTTTAATTGTTTACACGTTTTATTATTAAAACCCTATGTATAAGAACATCGTATACTCTGCGAGAGTAGGTTTACTGTAAGCAGAGGGAGCCTAGTGTTAAGGAACTCCGCTTTTCAGTTTTCGTTGAATTTGGAGGAATTGTGGGTTGAGTGGCGAAAATCCACCCCGCGTTTTTTCTCGACAATAGATCGAAGAAATCAGCTTCACGCTGTACACATATATAAAATGGAAATAAAATATTTATTATGAAAAAAAAAAAAACATTTCCTCGAGTGAGGATACCAATAATAGAATAGGAACCTATGCCCTGCCCTGTGCCCCTGCGCCACTACTGGCCTTAAATTATTAAAATGTTGTTCTACAAATAACAAAAAAAAAAAATACTTACGAAAAAGTTTAATCCATGAAAGCATTTAAAAAAAAAAAAAAAATAGAAAGTAGAACATAAAAACACCACTAATACTTTCATAGTGAAGCAATCCTCTCTGGCATTGTAATGAGACTTTTTGCTCCGTTACAAGGAAGCACCAAAATTATGCAATTGCACTGTCTGGCGCCGGCAGATGGTGAATAAAGGCAAAATGCAAGCTCACCTTGCCGTTTCGTTCCCACGATATCAGCCGAAAGGAAGCAACCCCTGTAAAATTCCAGATTCATTATGATACGAACGCGGGGCCTTTACGAAAGAGTTGGCATTGTCGTTAAGAATCTTCATTTTGTAGAATTTTTGCTTTAATTTTTATTACACCAAGTGATAGAAGGTACAAGTAGAATTTTAATTATTCCAAGGATCTACACTACTGATGTTAATACTGTAATACATTTAATTAATGTGTGTTATACTTTAGTTAATTGTTAAGTTATAGATTTAATTCTTTTGTAGATATGTATGTATCTAGAGTACGTTTGTTCCCAATTCTTAGTTCGTATGAGATCGTAAGTAAGGTAATGCTTTCCATCACCGCATCTCTATTTCAGCCAGCTATCTGATCTATCTATAGTAGAATCTTGGAAAATTGGATACCAAATACTTTAAAGCTTAGATGCCGTTATTTTATATTAGGGTAAGAAAAATATATCACAAAAATAGTAAGTCTCAATTTGCAATAAAATTGGGAAACGTATCGACCTCAACGCAAGGATTTTCGTGAGCGCACCTGAACTAGATTACTATCCCGAACTATAAAAAAATGTACATTTATCGTGCCGTGGGATAAAAGAATTTGAGAGGGATCCCTTTTGTATAACAGATGGTGGTGCCAACAAGATTTCAACTTAATTTGCATGAACACCTTTCGGTTGGTAGACCCCTAAGTATTATGTAGTAGGTATAGGTATATTGTGTATGAAATAAATTTGTGCAAAATAATTATATAGACATAATTATATACACTAGCAAATATTAATAATTGTAAAGATTTTTTTTGTGTTCTTTAAACAAAAATTAAAACTCTATAAAGATTACATTAGATGGAACGTTAAAGTCTAAAACTTTAACGTTCCACCTAATGTAATAAATATCCAAATATATGGTAGTGTATCTTAATGAACCGACATAAGTACATATAGAACGAAGTGAAAATTACTTAAAAAGTAAAATAATAGTTTTCGGTTTATTGTCATAGATTTTGCAAATATTCAGAGAAATCCACTGTAAGCACGGGATTTGTAGGTAACTTGGACAGCTGTTTTGAAAATGTCACTATGATTCCCTCGGGCTATACTACAGGCGGCTTAAACCTCCAACTCTTATCTACCTCCTTAATACCGGTAGTCCATCCTGTGAGAGACAGCATCTGTAAACATTTTGGTCTTATTTAAAATTTTCGGTAAGAAGGTAAAGGCTTAGATGCTCTTTTTGCATGATAAAGCTGGTATCTCTAAAATACATTATAGCTTAAACGAAGTGAATATTTTAAATATTTAGTTTTTTTGTCATATTATACAAGAATATAATACGACAATAAAACTAAATAGATAAACTAAGATAGTTTAGATGCATATTATTATAAGCTAATACATTATTAACAACAATAATATGTATCTTAAGCATATATTATATACCTAAAAAATACTAGTCGTATAAATGTAAAACTTAAGTAAAAGATTGTAAAGTTATATATCAGATTCACGCTGTATCCCGCGCACATTAGGGTAGGCAGAGAGAACCTAGTGTTAAGACACTCCGTTCCCCTCTTTCCGCCGAATTCTTGATGCATTGCGTGTTGAGTGGCGGAACTCAACGCCACGCTTTGCCTAGACATCAGAGCGAAGTTCAAACTATTATTTCTATGATCATAAAAAAAACATAACATCTATGTATATTTTATAAGCCAAGTATACAGTAAGTAAGGCCTCTATAGATATTATCAGGATAAAATTTAACGAACATATTTTCCATGGCCCTGCTTCATAAAATTGGGCAGGCATATCGTGACGTCAGTGCTATTTATAAAGTATAAACATGTTCAGTTTGCATGTGAAGGTATCGCGTAATAAAGTTGGCCCGACCTCGTTCCCGCCGCTTAATATTAAAAGCTTTACTCATATCCTTACCTACACGTAACGTACGTCCTTTGCAATCTTTCCGTTGTTGCCGCGACCTAAATCTGCTTTTGTCCCTTATGAAAAGATCGGGGCAGTTAGCGAATGTATGCCTGAATAATTGAGGAGCGGCGCTCCGTCTTAGCGTGAAATCTCGACTAAAGATTCATTGAACGTTAGCTTGAGTTTGTGAGCACGTGTTCCGTGCATTGAATTTGGCGTCCCGTGGGTTTGGGGTTTGGAAGGCACTATGTTGTAGTTCAGATTTTATAAGAGCGTATTTATGTAATTCATGTTTTAATGTTTTCTTAATAAAGTTTTTTTTTTTTTAAATTACTGTGAATTAATTAAAAACAGGATAATTAGCAGTTCGATAAATAAACTGATGCAGGTGGTAGAGAAGGTCGGAATAATAATAATAACAATATTAAACTTTATTTATCAATACAATGTATAGATACAAAAAGATAACGTTACATTTATTTGTATCGAACAAAGAAAACGCTGCGTTTATTTTTTTGAGACTGACGTTTGTACTCTGGAACTATCTGGACATACAAAAATAATTGTATGCAACAATACCTACCTTAGAAATACTAAATTTCTATATATAAATAGCAAAAACCGTATTGCTCAATAATCTAATTTGTGTATCTCATGAATTACAAAATATGATTCTTGAGAAAACACAATGTTTCCGAGTGTTGATAGTAGTTTGATAGTAATATGTATTGTCAGTTCATCTAGGATTGATATTTGAACACTCTAATACACAAGAACCACTTAAGATGTCAGAGTGAATAAATAATATTATATTGACAAGATATACGAGAGTGAAGAAGGCATATTATTTCAAAGACGAATAGCAATGCGAGTAAATTCTATCATCATTTAGACGTCTCATCTATATGTTATAAATACACGTGTATGTGTGAACGTGCATTTCAATCTTATATGACATGTAATAGCATCTAGATTTCAGATATTTCATTCTCCACATTTCATCATTATGAGGCGGAACACAACACCGTGCTTTATTAATGTCGAAAGCAAGAATGAAGGGGATGTGCCGACAGGCTGGCAAAAAACGTGTTGCGACTCGTTTACTGTATTTCATGCAGATTTTTATTGGTACTTACATACATAATATGTACTAATGCCACGGCAACTATAAATTTACTAGATTTTAAATGCAAGGTCGGTTAGATTATTTATTAAAAATAAACCTAACCTAGCTTGCACTTTAAAAACCGCTAAATCTGTAGTGAATATAGGAATATAGACCAAGACCTATTTATTTTATACATTGCCAGTGGATCAGCAAGTAGATACTCTATTCGATTCGCAGGAATTGTATTCATTGTGTAGGTAAAGTATGTAATAATAATCAGCTTCACGCTGTGTCCCGCATACAGCAGGGTAGGCAGAGGGAGCCTAGTGTTAAGACACTCCATTCCCCACTTTCTGCCGAATTCTGAAGGCATTGCATTAAGTGGCAGATCTCAACGGCGAGCTTTGTCTCGACACCAGAGCAAAAAAATGGAAATATAAATTTAAGTAAATATTTCATCTCCTCGAATGGGGATTGAACCCACAACCAGTCGATTTACAGTCACACTTGGTGCCGCTGCGCCACAACTAGCCTCAAATAATGGAATATTTATAACATTTCCTGTACGCCCCAGGTATTCTATACATTGCCGAGCTATTGTATAGAATACGTGAATTACACAGATTGCCGGTAACATATACATACATAATTTAAAGTTTATTTTTTTTATTAAGTCTTTAAAAGGGCGAAATTAGGTTTTGCTAATCAACGAGTAATGTGCAGCATTGGTCTTCTTTGCCTTTTTGATCCATGTAGCGTGGTCACCGGAATTGAGAAACAAAACCAGGACTACAAACTTTATTCGTTTTCGTTGTTTTGTTGTGTTTGCAATATAGTTTCATTTATAGCGCTATAAAATTTAATACGCCTATAAGCTATAAAAATATAGCATGCATGGAATACACGCGATTAGTCCTTTTGTTTCAGTTTACCCACTTTAATTAATTTAGTAATTCTGTGCTCAATACTGTTCGTAGAACTATGGTTTATGAAGGAGTAATTTTTTAACTTTAATTATCGTTTTCGTTAAACTTATAAGATCCATTCAAATCGATTTTAGTTTTAAATAAATATACATACACAATAAAATAAAATAGGAGTTAGTTATATACTGTAATATATATATTTTTAAATAGATTATAAAGTTTATACAACGAAGCCGTATTGGTAGCCAACGAAACGTATGCATTTTGTAATTTCTAGGAGCCTAGCGGTCCAGGCCGTGCAACGTGGGACGTTCCATGCATATAGACAAATATCTCTCTCGCACGGGCACATAGCGCAAAGCTCCGTGATCAAAGGATTCACGTTTCCGACCAGAACCTCATAACTAAAACAGTAACGTTGTATTTGACTTGGCAGAATTACTCTTGTATGTCTATTTGGCCATGAGTTATTTATTGGATTCCACGAAACGACCAGTGAATGTGAAGAGCAAAATTTACTCACAATCCAAAATCACTATTTGACAACACATAGTCGGAATATTAAATTCTTGTTAGTGTTTGGCACTATATTAATAACTTCTTATTATTTCTATTCGATACTATAACATATTTTTTATGGCTTTGTACTATATGATGTGCGGTGTTTAGACACTCCGCTCAATGCTTTGTGCATTAGATGTCTGAATGTGTTTTATTAGATCAAAAAAAGTTACAAAAAAAATGTTACTAATTTTAACATAATCACAAGGATATCGTAAGGATTGTACTCAAAATCATCGCATCAGAAAATATATATAATATAATTTGAACAAGTACAAAACGAGACTAATAATATAATCCGTCCATTCATCAATAATTTATTGCATTCCATGTGATATTACCCTCTTTTATCATAAGTAGAAAGCTATAGGAAGATAATGGTAGCTAGACCTACCTACGTTTGTCTTTCTCTTCCTATCTATATTGTAGTGTCTATTCATAATTTTTTTCTTATACTGTTTACTTAATTAACCAATCACATGTTATTAACATTTTCAGAGAGCTCAAAAATGCTAATATTGTTCAAGTAATTATTTGTTTTCGTCAAGTGAAGAGTGATGTAGAATATAATTGAAGTTTCCAAATATTAATTATAGAATTTCTACTTGTATATTGTTAAAAAATGTCGTAAAACTACTAAAGTGGTGGTGTTTAGGTCTCTCTATTAACATCTTAATTTTGTTTTACCATTTGTTTAGTCTAAGGGTTAACTCGTTTTATAGTAGGTAAGTTTTGCCAAAATTTCAGCAAACTTAATTTATAGTTTTGTACTTTGTAACTATTTGAAGATGTACCAAAACGAGACTTAGTGACCTCTTGGGATACTAAGTTGAAGTAAATAAGGATAATAACTAAAGGATAATAACTAAATAAGGATAATAACTTGCTTTTTGGCAGAGCTTAACACCGCTCATCATCTAGGTATATTTAAAAATATCTACATTAAAATAAAAGCCTACACTGTATTATTTTCTAATTATAGATACGAGTACTTCCGCTTATTTTGACTTCAATAATGACTATTTAATACGAAGCAAACTAGAGAAAAAACATTTGAGGCCGATCGTGGCGCAGGGGACAAAGTGTGACTGTAAATGCGACTGGCTGTGGTTTAGTTCCCCACACAAGGAACTGAAATATTTATTTCAATTTATATTTCCCCATTGGTATCGAAGGAAAGTACGGCGTTGAGTTCCACCACTCAATCCGCAATGCCTCCAGAATTCAGCGTAGAGTGGGGAATGGAGTGTCTAACACTAGGTTCCCTCTGCCTTCCCTGATGTATGTGGGATACAGCGTGAAGCTGATTTAAATACAAAGCGAAATAGCGATAATGATTTTTTTTACATATTGTAATGTCAGTTTTTACAAAATAATATTTTTATATTTTAAAAATATACCTTTATTTTACGCGCGTTATACGAGCGTTTGAGCTGACAGAGGGGTATTTTAAACGGACAACTTTTCATTTTTAAAAGTATTCAGTTTTCAGAATATAGGTTTCGTAGCAGACTGTCATTAAAAAAGGGTTTTAAGAAATTGAACACAGTTAAAAGAAAGCGAATATAAAGAAATATTACATGAAATAAAAGAGCTTGATATGTATTTCAGAATTACAATATTTTTTTTTTATTAAGATTTCGAATGTACGTCGTCGTGGTGCGGTAATTAAATGATATATACCCTTTAAGGTTTGGTTTTTTATTTCATTCGAGAAAATGAGTATAAAAAATTATATTGCAGTGTATTTAGATAACTAAATATACGGAACCAAAGCTAATAAAATTAATTTTATAAAGATTTACCCAGACTAGCAACGACTCCAGATAACGAATTATAAATATCTATCAATAATTTCGTTCATTATCTTCATTTTGAAGTAATTAAAATATTAATTTCTATTATTTTAATTTTGTTTAAATTCACATACACAGATTTGAAGACAGCTTCAGTAGTTTTTTCGAATTAACTTTTTCAATAAAAGCTGAAGAAATAGAATATAAATTATATGTATTTAGGTCACCATAAGTATTTTGTTTACGCGGTTTGCATGTTTTCTTGAAATAAGAGAGCTATTAATAATTATATTCGGTCACAACTTCGTCGTTAGCAGCACACGTCGTTGTAAACCTAATTGTATTATCGAACGGTCAATACAATACGTACTGGCTTTTTGACTTAGTAAATTAAAAGCTTCATTATTTTACGCAAAGCACGTTCCCTCGTACCTACCTATAGCTGAAAGGATCTTTTGTTGCTGCAAAACACTTGGGGCAAGTCAATCGGGCTCCGTTAAGCTTTGAACGTTCGCAAATTAATGAGTGAACGCGAAGGTAGTGTAATGTTTCAGCTCGCTTTTTATTCTTTTCATTTTTATATTACACTGTACGGAACGTGCGATCGTAATTCATAGCTTGTAGTTGATTTATATTGAATCGAAGAAGCGTTTTCAACGTTTGAACCTTTGCTATGAAATTGCAACAACATTACGATAATGTTGACATGTTGCAAGAATCGATTAGGTACATGGAATATGTCGATGCTTGGGAGCTTATAATATTGCTACTTAACTATATGGTATAACGATAATAATTATTCAATACTAATAATATAAAGAATATATATAATGACGCGCATATAACATATGTAATAATAATACCATCGTGTGAAAATCCAAATTCCTTCCCGACCCTCTTATAAAACTACATGATTATCGTGTACTATAATTCAATTTCAGTTACGATTACGTACTTTCCCACCGGACGAGAATTCTCCCCTTGCGTAAGTCCAGGTAAATACGGATGGGTAAGACGTTTAAGGGGTCAAAATCAAAGGCACAAAGAAAAGGGAGTCTTTGTACACTCTTACGCAAGGAGAACACGTGCGCGAGCGCTCCCACGGTCACGGGGGGAGGGATTTTTGGATGTATATATAAGGGTACGAAATAGGTCGTAGTATCACAACAAAATAACGAGTCAACCAGTAAACTATACCGGGGACCCGGGACCCGCGGGGTCCCCGGGAGCTTAATGCCAAACGCGAACGTCTCTTCCGAAGTTGTTATCACTAGTTTGCCAATTAAAATCCTGAACACGAAGTGAAGTTAATTAATGTTTAAGTAACTGAAAAGCAGTTTCGTTTCATGAAAAACATCTTCAAAAAGTTCACTTCACGATTGTAGCGAAGGACCGTTGTCGAATATTTATAGGTACGTAAACTTTTATTACTTCTGAGTTGTACTTTACTGCCTTCACTACGGCATTGCCTTGGGACTATTATTTATCGTTGTTTTAATTGTTGCAGATGCCAGGTCGTCGAAGTATTATTGGACTACTTTAAGTAGCCAATATAGGAAAAGCTTACAGCTGTCAAAACCAATTGGACTCATCCGGGCTGGTTCCACAGAATCTGGCTGTCTCCGAGGATCGATGTCTAGATCACTACAGGTGACTGTATTGTGAGACTTTCTCTAGATTCCCAAAGATAGGTTAGAATTAGATTAGGGTGTGTTTTTAACATTAGATGTAGGGATACTTAATTCTTTTGATTTCAATTTCATTTTAGACGTATCTACTTATAACTTAAATCCAAAAATGATTTTTAATGCTTACATAACTTACTGAGCCTTAATGTACGGTTTTGTTTTAAGTTGCAGTTCAAGTTTGATAATGTCGGTTACCTTCTTGCGTTGTTATCGTTAACTTAATACGTTATGTTTAATAGGAGCAATCGATTTTAAAAATTGGAAGTTGTGATTGTACCAAAAACATAATAATATTATCTATCTGTTTAAATTACTTACTTTTTCCAGTAGGTAATTGTTTCATGTTTATTGTTATCATGTTATTTTTTTCTGTTAAAATGTTTCATTTACCTACATACAATTACAACTTATAAGATCAAAATAATATACTTTCAGTATCGTCCTAAGCCGACGTTTGTTAAGTTCTGTTTTTGTTTGTGGTTGTTTTTATCTAAACCGTTATCAAGTTATTAACGAATTGTCGCATTTGTCTGTTATTGTTATTGTTTTGTTTCTTTTTTAAATTAGAGCCGTTGAAAATCATTTGCAAATTCCTCATTGTTTTTCTTGTGTTAACTTTGTTTTTTTAAAATCGAAACTGTTATCAAGTTATTAACGAATTGACGCATTTGTCTGTTGTTGTAATTTTCTCTTCTTTTATTTTAAATAAGAGCCGTTGATAATAATTCGCTAAATTTCTCATTGTTTTTATTACGTTAACATTTTTTTTATCTTAATCGCTCTCAAGTTATTAATGAACTGGCGCATTTGTCTGTTGTTGTTATTATCTCTTCTTTTATTTTAAATTAGAGTAGTTGAAAATAATTTGCAAAATTTCCCAGTTATTATTTTGTTTTTGCATCAGAACGTTTCAATTTTCGCACTGATTAATTTTTAATATTTCGTTTATTTTTTAAGTTTAATAATTATTTTTTATTCCACAACGAATTCCAGCTGGTCTAATCCAATTTAAATTGTGTTAGTTAAAATTGTTGAATTTCTGTTTTGTTAATAAATTTGTTATGTTTGAAAAAAGTTGTTATGTAAATACCATAAATTCATACAAAATATTTATTTCTTGGTTATATTTTGTTTAACACTCTTTACTTGTTCGATGTTTCGTATAACCATTATGTTTTATTTTCTTGTTTTATTTGATTCATTATTAGTTGATTTGTTATTACAACTTTGTTAAATTTCTGTTAATTTTGTTTTGTTAAAGTTGTTACTCTCCGTTAATCATAATTTGCACCATAAATCTCAAAATCAAAAATCGTGGTCTTAGTTATTAGAAAAAAATCTCAATTTAGAAGTGCCTTAACTAACAAGTGCCTATATTATTGTTATTTATGTTTAAGTTTAATTACGCCTTCTGTTACAGTTTTGTAAAACTTTAACAAAATGCTTTTTTAGCTTTTAAATTGCCGTACACAACGAATTAAAAATTATATTGCTCCTAGCAATATTCAATATTTTTAATGTCTGTGCTGTGGCGATTTAAAAGAAAATTAATGATTATTTTCTCCTCCTTATAAATCAACCGCAGTTTTCATATATAGATTTAAAATTGCTTTCGAGTCATCACTTGGAACCATCGCTGATTTTAAATATGCAGCTTTAAAATTTATCAAATAAAGTATTAATATACCGCCCAAGGGGATAAAATACTCATTATACATCCATTGTTGCGCGTGCCGCTACTCGTTGGTTATTCAATTTTGTTCATGTTAAATAATTTTAAGCGTTGATTTGTTGTTAAGTTTACTGTTTTAAATTGTTATTTATTGAAATGGCTGTGTTTGTTAGTTTTATGTTAAGTTTTCGTTTTAACTGTTCGGTTTGTTTTGTTCTCCGACATTAAGGCCCGTCGATACTAATTTTGTATTTCTATCTATAATGTTTCATATGTGTGCGTTTGTGTATCAGATAAGGTATATTTAGGTATGTAAGAGTGTAAGGTTAAAACTGAAGCTTGTGTAAAATTAACAAATAGGTTTAGTTATTTATTATGAATGTAAGAAAGATGTGTGCGTGTCGTGTGAAATAAATTATACGAATTGAAATATTGTTTTTTAATTATTCTTCTTTTTTTACCCTTAAATATAAATTAAATGTTGTGTCGGATTGAATAAAAAGTTAATCTGGTTTGGAAACGCTTGGAAAATGTCCAACTGCATCGCAACCAACTATCTTCTAACAAATGAGGTCGTCTTTGCAGAAGTGGCCTAATCCCGCTATAATCAATTTAACCCGCACAGAGTCTTTTATTTCGCAGATCTACTATAAGGAAAGTCATTTATATTTTTTTTTTTTATATCGGTCATTTAAGTAAATCTTTATGAGCTCATCGATTTTAATAAAATCATAGTACATATTTGTAGTTATTATTTAAAAAAAAAACGTATAAAAGTAATAAGTAATATTATATTGAATTTATTAACAAAAGCTCGAAATAACTTAAATGCAGGACTAAAAACTTATTAGATGTCCAATAGGTTCCGATATTAGGCTTAGCAGTAGATACAGCCCGGTGCATGGTTCGCGCGTGCGGTTTGAAAACGTTACTTACACCAGCTCGGTATACACAGCACTTGTAATGAAGATAGTTTTAGGAACGGAAAACAGAAGTTCGCTTCATGCAATCTCGCCGCTAGAACTCTTCTTAATTGCTTAACTTTAACCAGTGCCTCTTCCTGCTGTCCCAGGATTCGTTAAACTTCACGCATACTTTAGTCAACAACGAAATTACACGCTATTTACTATCTTGTTTTTAATGCAGTTAACAAACTTGCAACTGCAGGTACGTACTTTTCATTTCGTGTAACGTTTCGACATTTAAAACAGTATCTTAGGTACTCCGTACTTCGTATTTATGTAGGTGCCTGTAGAAAAATTTCATTAACTTGAAACATTTTAAATTTCAAAATATATTATGAAATTCGTTATCACAGTAATCATCATTATAGATTTTAAAATGTTGATTCAAGCAGTTATCTACTATTTGTAGATATTTTCAAATATTATCCACAATCTATAATTTTCTAATATTTTTAATTTATATTTTCTAATATATGCGCAATTAGAAAACATATAAAAATTGTTTAATAAATTAGTATATAATATCATTAGCAGAATTTAAAAATGTGTCGTTGTATTAATAAATGTACCTTTTTCATTCGACTGAACGATCGTAATGAAGTTATCATTAAATATGCAAAAATATTCACGTGCTCACCCGACTGTTTCATATACTGTTGATAAATCTTATTGAGAGAGATCAATAATGCAGTGGTCATCGAACCAAGAGTAATACTGAGCCTCTTCTGTGTCATTTTCTTCAATATTTTCTAAATTATTACTTTTATTGAAATTTTCAGAAACGGTCCCTCTTAGCACAGACACGACGCGATTGCTTTCCTCGCTTCTTTTTAATTGTTTTTCAGTTCTCGCTTTTGTGCTCACAAGTTTCCGTCGGTTCATTTGTATGTACTTTACTTTTTTAAATAAGTAGTGTATATGACAATTAATTTTCTCTTGGAAGCAATCTAATGTCCAATAAAATTTAATGTCAGCCAACACCACAAAAATGAATGCAGCGTACAGGCAAGTTAATACAATAGCAAAATAAAATAGCATGGGGTCAGATATTGAAAAGTAAGGGCAGTTTTCGCTGAGAGTTAAACAGTTCCAGAAGTAAGAACCTGATGGAGAAAAAGTACTTTCAGAATCCATATTTTCCTTTCGAATTCTATTTATTTATATATAACTACTTTATAAATTTATTATAATCAAATTTTAAAAAAATGTTGTTTTATTTTTGGTTATGTCATTTACTGTGTCAAATTTATACATGAGTTACAAATTGTCTTAATTCATAATTTTAAGTTAAGGTTACCATGATTAAAAATAAAATATATTGATGCAAAATGGGCAAATTTTACGAAAAAGTATATACATATACTTCCTATACAGAATAACGACAATAGAAAAGAGAAATGGCGACTAAAGTGCTAAGCGCGTTTATTAACAGCAGAAAATAAAAGCAAATACAGATATATATATTTTCAAACATCACAATGGATTTAATAATTTTCATCTACATATTTATTTTCATAAATTTATATTTTTTTTACTTCACTTAAACAACAATTCTAATTAACAGAAATTAGAATAAATATGATGATTAATTTTATAATTACAATATCGAATCAAGCCCTCATATATTTTTTTATGTACAATACAGGCTAATTAATTTATTTATATTTCATACAAAATAAATAAAGTCAAATAGAAAATAATATCGTAGCTAAACACACGAAAATAAAATTTCTTTCAACCGAATGATTCAGAAGAATCCGACACTATAATAATCTGTGCACAACGAAGTAGTACCCAACAATGGGGTGCGCCACAAAAAGAGCACGACATCGCCATACTTAAGACCCGGTCATAAGAGCTAAAGTCAGAAAACGGAATATTCGTGAGTGTAGCCTGGAGAGAAGTGCACAATGCTGCTCCGCTTCACTTGAAGCAATATCAAATTCCCGTAAACCGCGTCGCGTCGTCTCTTTCCCAGGGTATAGGTATTAGGTATGCTATACAAACTGGTTCTATACTAGACAAAATGCACCGCATTTTAACCTGCTTTAGTATTCTAACGTAGAAATTGCTTCTACGGTTTAAACCAAAAATTTCAAGGGACTTTCAATGACTTAAGATTTTATTAGATATTGATAAAGTAAGATAGTTGTGGGTTTGATTTCCACTCGTGGGATTGTTTTAAAAATAGGTCGAACTACAAATAAATGGATGTTGTGTAAATAAAAAAAATACTATCATAACTTACACTTTTTTGTAAGTATACAATTTATGTACTATTACAAGTACATAAATTTTACACTTACAAAACCTCCTGGTGGTTCGAGTCCCGCTACGTTCTAATTTTTATACGTTTTCTAAATAAGTATTTTTCTTTCCTAAGTGTGGAATAACACTTTAAAAATGTTAAAAACATACATTCTATGTTTAGTTAAATTATAATTTTGTGACACCTAAATATTCTCATATACCTTTACAAAGATCAAACATCATGTCTACGATTTTTGTGTCATTATTTTCGCTATAAATTTACATATTCATAATATAAACAGGGCACGGTTCAAAAAAATACATCAAAGTAATTTATTTTTTCTTAGAGGTCCTGTTTTTATTATAAGCCGTGCTTTACATGATTCACATTTCACATCATGTTTTCTTGACAAAGCATTAAATGTATGTAAGTATGTTATATTAAAATATTATATATCCACATAATATAAGTATACGAATGTGCTTATTCATATACTGTAATATGTACGTTAATTTTATATTCTTACAGATATAAAATAAACATTTTCCGAATTTCTTTATTTGGTTTAAGTACTGTATTGCTCCATTAGATTAGATTTTATCATTTAGATTTGCCATTGCCATTACGACCTTTTAAAACATTTGCAGCCATGTCTTTCACACTTATCCTATACAAATTCACATAGTGGTATACAAATCACCCTTAAAAAATTAATTGTTAATTTTTTCCAATTTATTAATATCCCAATATTCTAAAAATATATACGAAATAACCAAATCACAATCAGTAAAAATATCATAAAGTTAGTTTGAATAGATAACAAAAAACTAAACTTTTACGTTAAGCGTTTTAATCTCCATTACCGTAAGGGTTAGAGGAGAAAAATTTGCGCATTTTAGATAAAAAGCACCACAATCATGTTAAACACGATTCATTTGAATCCAGTACAGATTTCTATCTATATCTTCTACTATACTGCCCTAGACTTGCTCAGCCTGTAAGTAAGTTCGCCACAACGCGAATATTAGAATCATTATTTAGTATTAGGTACAACTCTATACTAATAGGTAAATATAGGTGTACGTATATGTTATATACAATTATACAACTAAAGTCAACTCAACAAAAATTCATTATAATTGGCAATGGTTTGATTAAAACATTTTTTTTAACACAACACATAAAATTACACGTATTTACTATGCTTGCATGGTTGGGGAATAAAATGAGCATTTACCTATGCATATTGATTTACGTAAAATTTATCCACTGTTCTTAAATTTAACTTAAATAATATCATATTAAAAAACAGTTAAGTACCTAGCGTACTTAAACTTTCTTCAAAATATTGCTGTGAAACTAAATTAAAATATATGTAAAACTCATCAAGGGGGTTATACCGCCATCCATTCTTCTACGAGTAGAGTATAGCGTCAGTTGATCTAATCTTAGTGCAACACGTCTAGACTTACATTAATTCTATATGGAAAAATAGACAACAAAGGTATGTCTATAGATGACTATTACATTTATAAATACAGACGAAAAAACAATATGTTTGGTGTTTTTTAATTATGCTGTACCTTGCTTATAGCAAGGGATCCTGGGAATCTAGTGAAAACACACTCTGTTCGCATTAAGGTACTACCGTTCCTCATCGTTAGCGGAACTCGACGTCGCGCTTGCCTCGTTACTGAAGTGATAATATTGCTTTCTCTTTATTGGGAATTGAGCTGACAACCGTCACGTTTACAGTCGCATGCTAGTACCCATAATTGTAAAATAACAACGTGATGTTAATATAAACATCCTATAAATTTGAATGCCTCTGTGATAGAATAATTTGCGAAGACAAATTAATATTTCATATATGTACATAATATAATAGAAATGTAACGCTACTGAAGAATCAACATAAAATGTTCATTCGCCTTGTGTAATGGTGATTAAAATTCTGTCCCTAGCATATTGCTATTATAATTTGTGCAGGCGAATCATGTAAATATTGTACTGATGTCTGATTACATACGTATTTATAAGTATATTTGTAATTGTGTATTTACGATTTTGCGCTGTATACTAGCTCTCAAAACATTTTGATATCGTTATATTTAATAATGACTTAGTTTTTTTCCATTAAAACATTTGTCTTCCGTCGTATGTATACAAAAAGTTGTATACAGGAATATTAATATTTGAAATATATATATTAGCTTTTTCACAATATTAGTTTTTTAATTTCCCTACTTTCATTTTATTCCGCAAATTGCCAGCCTAATGTTTAAACATTCCGTTATCCGTTCTCGATTTGAATGTGAGGTCGAGACGTTGAGAGCCTGTATGCGTGGCGAAGCTCAACGCCTTAGCTCAAATTCATTTTATCTTGGAACGCTCTGGAGAGCGGGTGATTAAAATGAAATTATGGATGATTAAATTTTTATCTGTATCTCTGTCTGTATGTAGTTTAGCCGATTTAATTGAAAGTGAAAACAGCTCTTCCCTTTTGTATTCTTTCACGATTCCCTTAACAGTAAGTGGTGGTTTTAATCATTTGATAAATAAAAAAGTTAGGTCAATATATTTTAAATAAACAGCCTCCTACTCCTCCATAGTCATTTTATGTTTAGGTTAAGGAAAGATTGCCCAACTCATTAGTTGTTCGTCGCAAAACCCGCCCGTACAAAGTTCAACAATTATGAGACTTAACAAGATCATAAAACAGGGTTCCTTTCATCAGCAATTTACTTTTCGTTTAACATAAATTTATGAAGACATTACAATTGTTTGAGGCAATTATAATATTACTTTTAGAATATATTTTAATTTGATCCAGTATTTTTTTGACGTGATAATTTCTTATAACTGATTGTCACGTTTCGTCTAAGCCGCGAGTGCAAGCGAGAGCGCAGACCAAACTTATAGTTTAATATATAAACGTATAATTTAAGTGAAATTATATAGACAATTTTTGTTATATTATACAAATTATTTAAATAAATATTATACAAATTAATGATAATTCAGTGATAATAATTAAATTTAATTAGTAAAATTACGCAATTTTACATCAATATTTTCTTACGGCGTAGGCATAGAACGTAAAATTATCTAAAGATATCTACACTTTATAAAGAACCAGTTTTTTACAAAAGTACCTATTATTTACCGTTTGATGTCCAATGAAAATGAGGCTAACAATTTATATCTTTGCTAAAGTAAGTATTAAAAAACAGTTATTTTCCGAGCAAAATAATTCATATTACAACTATGTACAGTACATACCTAATTTTTATTATTTCAGCTATATAAATAAATATAGTTATTTAATAAGATAATATAGCGCAAAATAATTATTAAAATCTGAATCTTATTGACGTTTTAAATATTACATTTAAATATATCATTAAAGAGTTTTAAACGGGGGAACGGAGTGTCTTAACACTAGGTTCCCTCCGCCTACCCTGCTGTTTGCGGGATACAGCGTCAAGCTGATAAAAAAGAGTTTTAAAAAGCAAAATAATTATTTAGCGATTATTGCAATACATAATATTGATTTAGCCTCTATTTTTTTTTAGCTATCTCTCGAACATCCCAGTTTTACATTTGATTTGCTCTAATTGTTTTTACGTGGCCTATTCTAAGAATATATTTTTTCAGCCAAGTTTTGAAATAACTTTTTGTATTATATAGTACTATACTACTGACATATGCTATATTAATAATAACGGGTTACATTGAAACGATTAACGATTTGTAACTAGTTATAAAACCTATGTCTTACTAGATAAATGGAATATCCAACATAAAAATAACTTCTTATGAATTTGAACCAGTAGTTTATGCCATTGGCGGGCTTAATTAAAGTAACAGTTCTTTTTTTATATTTAGTTTTGTATTTTAACGCTGTATCCCGCATGTAGCAGGATAGAACAGAGGGATTCTAGTGTTAAGACAATCCACTTTCCACTTTCCGCTGTATTCTGGAGGCATTGCGTGTTGATTGGCGGGACTCAACGCCGCGCTTTGCCTTCTATTAAAAATTTTGTGCCCTCGAGTGGAATCCACAATATGCCGTGTTTACGGTCACATGTGTCCCTGGGCCACGAATGGCTTTATAATATAAGCGTAGATATACATAGATATAATATTAGTAAGAAATTAATAAATTACACATAATATTTAATACTAAACTATATACATATATTTATGTATGTTGTATATAAAGCATAATTATGATTCAAGGTGAGTTTTTTATAGATTGATAAACAATTCAATGCTCATTCGTTACACAACAGTTGACAGCGTCGCGTGCGCACGCTAGACGACTCATTTTGTTATAATGCGGACAGAAGGCGTTCGTTTACTTTCATAGAAACGCGCGTTCGGTTATTTTATCTATGAAGATAAAACGTCTGAAGACCTACTTGTGACGACCAGGTGCAGCTTATCTATAGTTGGTGTAGTGTGTGATTGCCTTTTGGACTGACTGACCTTAGAAATCGATAGCTATCATAGAAAATATATTCAAAATGTTGATATATGCGTCCTTCGCGTTGTTAGTAGCAATTGTTTTATTAATAAAAATATATCAGAAACTAACACATCGCGTGTGCAAATCGAGTGCTCATATGATTGGTAAAGTAGTGTTAATAACTGGTGGTAATAGTGGAATAGGTTTTGAGACCGCTAAAAATTTAGCTGAGCGTGGAGCACGAGTTATTATAGCGTGTCGGAGCGTCCGTCGAGCAGAGGAGGCTGTGAAAAAGATCATTGAAGTAACCGGCAATACGGATATTGAATATAGACATCTTGATCTTGCATCTTTTCGTTCTGTGCGAAAGTTTTGTGACAATATTTTAAAATCTGAACGGCGGTTAGATGTTCTTATCAATAATGCCGCGGCCGGCGGCCTTGGCAATTATAAGACGGAAGATGGCAACCATATAGGAATGCAAGTCAACTATTTTGCAACGTTTCTATTAACAAACTTGTTGTTGCCGCTTTTAAAATCATCCGCACCAAGCCGTATCGTCAATGTTTCGTCAGTTGTACATAAATACGCCGAAATGGATTTTGATAATTTAAATATGGAAAAATATTGGAGTGATTATCTTGTTTACGCAAACAGTAAATTATATTTGAATTTAATGACACTCGAGCTCAGTAAAAGGTTACAGGGAACTAATGTGACCGTGAACGGACTCCATCCAGGAGTTGCTGCAACCAATAACCTAAGAATCATTAAAACTGATATTATTCGTAATGTAATTAGTATTATGGTTAATTTTATATATTTAAATGTATGGGAAGCTGCTCAAACGTCGATATATCTATCAGTGTCACCAGAAATACAGAATGTGAGTGGACGGTATTTTTGCAATTGTCGGGAAAAAATGCCCTCCAAAATCTCACAAGATCCTGAGATTGCTAAGAGACTTTGGGAAAAGACGGAAAATATTGTTAAATATTCTTTAAATAATAACTGACGTTAAACTAAAATCATAATTAAGACTATTTTGTTTTAAGTTCTTATTTATTTTAAGTATCTATTTATATGAAATTTTACTTGTATGAGAACATCTATCCACTCGTATTCGTACTTAATAAATAATGCATTAGTTGAATATTTACAAAACAATTTTTTTTCATATTAACACGTATTATAAATGTTTGTCAACTATTGAGTACATTATTATTCTATATATTTGTTTCTGACAGCATTTCAAATTGACCTCGTACAGGAAGGTTGTTTAATTTTATAGTCAAGTCAGGAAACATATTGGAGGAATGAATTATTATTTATTAATATTTTAATTTCTGGCACCAAGGCCAAAGTCCGGCGTTGAGTTCCTTCACTATACACGCAATGCCTTGAAAAATTCGACGGTAATTGAGGAACGGAGTGTTTTAGCACTAGGTTCCCTCTGCCTTCCCTACTATAAGTAGGATACAGCGTGAAGCTAATATATGAAATTAAAAAAAGAAATTCTGTACGTATTTTTAAGGTATAAGCAGAAAAAATAAATTGTATTGTTGTTTTTAAATACAAAAATTGTGTTCACGATGTTATAATATATTAACAAATTAAAACTTATTTTAAATTAAACTTCACACTTGTTTCTGTCTACTTTGAATTTTAATTATCTTGACTTCAGAAATTGTTAATTAGTTTGAAATATTTACAAGTATATACATTTTTGTTAAAGAGTTGGCATAAAATATAAATTTATTATTAACTAATTTATTTATAAAGTTAACATTTAAAATTATATATTACTAATTATTTATGAAAAAAAATATGATATGGGTTTTTTTATTAGTTGATAAAAGCCTGACCTTGATAAAAGAATAGCTAATATATTTTTGCATTATAGTCAATTGTACAATAATATTCACGTTTTTCATACAAAATATATATTTTTTGTTAAATTAAGTGTAAGTGTGTGTGTGAGGTAAAATAGTAATCAATGATCGTGTTTTATTTTATGTAAAATCTGTCGTATATTTTTTATTTATGTCAGCTTGTTGTTTGTTTTTATTTAGATAATATTATTTAAAGTTAGTTAATGTGAGAATTTTAGTTGAATTTTTTTATACCAAATACAATTTTGTTCAGCCTGATTCGACAAAGTGTGACGTTGAATATTAAGTAGTTTACCTCCCAGCATCATTGCTTTTTACGTTGGCTGCTTCACTTTTTTTTTAATACTTAACGATATACATATCAATTATGTGATAACTTTGTTACTGTAATCGAGTAATTATTTATATTTATTAATTTTATTATTTAATTGATTTAACTAACTTAAAACCTATGGAATGGGACAGGAAAAATATCGAGAAGTAAGTAGCTATAAGTCTTCCATCCTATCGTCATGTTTGCCTAGTCATAAAGTGTTTCATTATGTGATTGGATCATAATTGATGATACCACTCATGGATCCACTATGTTCAGTAATAAATCTGACAAACATTTATTTGAACGGGTCCAGTGGATTACCGTTATGTAAATGATAATGTTGTGTGTTTCTATTTTGTCAAAGATTTTTGTTTCTATTTTGTCACAGATTTTTTTTCTATTTTTTTTTTCTTAACCTAGTGCTATTTCAAATTCTTTTAATGCCAATATTTTCTAATTGTAAAATATTTTATTACATTCTGTTAATTATATTTTGAATTGACTATAAATCATAATGCTGTATGTGCATAATTAAATTGTTACGTGGCATGTGAAATATGTTTTATGGAGAGGTATGTTCAAGGAATAAACTATATAAAACAATAATTGTGTTAATTATTAATGTATCAATTGAGATCAGTAGCGCAGGGGCGCAAGGGTGTGACTGTAAACGAGACGAGTTGTGGGTTCGTTCCTACTCGTGGAAATGAAATATTGAATATTAGTTTCTTCGCTCTGGTGTTGGGGACCACTCAACACGCAATTCCTTCGAAATACGGCAGAAAGTGGGAAGAGGAACATCTTAACACTAAGCTTTCTCTGCCTATCCTGCTATATGCGGGATACCACGTGAAGTTAAAAAAAAACCGCCCGTGCGTGAGTCGGGCTCGCCCACCGAGGGTTCCGTACATAAATTGAAAGTCTCGGGCGTGGCGCGATTTTTGTTATTTAAGGCTATTACTTTTTAGGATTTAACCATAAATCTTTAATATTCCGACTATTTCCTAAACTAGTACTACCTGCAGATACTAGCTGAAAAATCTCATAATTTTAGGTCAACCGAAAATACCCTATAATTTTGATTCCCTTTATAGTGTCGAAATACGCGTTAAATGTAGAAATATATTTTTTATCAGGAAATCATGAGGCTGTAGATCTTGATGTTTAGTTTGAGTTTCAACTCGATATCGTCAAGCGTTCCTGAAATAAAGCCTCTTGACAGACAGACACAAACAGACAGTTCCTCTTTTGCCAACAATGTACGGACCCCCAAAAATGAATTCATGATCTAAAAGGAGGCTAGTGTAGTGCGAGTTTTTAACTAGTGAATGTACTTTATTCAATTCATGCTTGCTAGTGCATAAAAAATGCAAGCCAACATGATTTGTAATTCGATTTACAATGTAGCGTGCTGTTAAACAAATCTGACTTAATAAGATTACTTTCATAAAAAAATAAAAAATATAAAAATCAATAGAAGTAAATAAAATCCTTTTACAAATGTTTCATCACTATGAATACATGTGTAGGTATTACATGTATTTCAATATATCATATTAATAATTTATTGACAGATTATAATATAGTATTTGTCATATAAAATATTATATTAAAAAAAAAATCTGTAAAATTACCCATAGTAAATTTGTATTTTGAACTTTCAAAATGAATTTATATGGATTATATAAAAATTAATAATTATACAATCATATAAATTTATTAAATAATTGAATTGATTAAAATTATTTTACTATCTCTCTTATTTTACTATCTATTATCATATAAAAATAATAATTAAAAACATAATATTAAATATTTATTGTTAATTTTGTCACCGAAAAGGAGATACTTACACAATCTCATCAATGTATTGGCTGGACTTATTGCGACGGCATTAATTGGACTTCGAATTAAAAGTTAATTTCTGTATACCACTGGCGTAATCTTTCTTATTCCAAATTTTATTTACAATTCGACAACACAGTAGTAATTATCCATATGTTTGTTAGTAGATGTCTATATTTTAAAATATTTAAAATAAAAATCAGCTTCACGCTGTATCCCGCACACCGCAGGATAGGCAGAGGGAACCTAGTCTTAAGACAATCCGTACTTTCCGCCGAGTCCTGGAGGCATTGCGTGTTGAATGGCGGAACTCCGCGCCGCGCTTTACCTTGACACCATAGCGAAGAAAATATAAATGTAAATAAATATTTAATTTCTTCGATTGGGGATTGACAACCAGTTGATTATATAATCACACTTTGTGCCCGCAGGGGCACAAAGTGTGATTATATAAACGCAGGTTTCGGGATCGAAAAGGCCTAAAGACTAACCCCTATTAATTGACATAAGTTTTTAATTAAAATTTCCACGATATTGCTGTAAATTTGAAGCGGTGAAAATTTCGCTATATAACTAGGCGTGGACACGTCAATTTTGCTGAATAACACATCATTGCTATTCCATTATGATATCTTGTCGAGAAGAAACAAAAAGGAGTTCAGCGTTTTGACGTTTTAACAAAACAATGAAACCGTTTAAAAATTAATAAACTGCGATTTTTGAGGCTGCAACTCACTAATATTGAACCATATTGGTGACTTGCATCTAGAAAGGTTGCTACCATTATACAATAGTAGAAAGCGAACAGATTTCTTCGTTGTACAGAATTTTAAATAGTTTTATATTTAATAATTAAATAATTTGTATACTATAACTAATCTGAACTATATTTTAGGTCTAGAGGTTATTTATGTTGTTAAATTTTATTAAGAAAGTAATGTGAAGTTCGATCACAATAACAATCTCAAAATTTTTAAGCTGTTAGTATTTTTTGCATCAATAAAAGGAAAAAGGTTGATACTCTGATCGCTAAGAGAGCGATCTCTTTCAGGCCACCTACAAAAAATCAACAAAAGTAGAGAAAACGGTAAATGAAAAGGAAAGAGGTGTATAAAGTTGATAACTTGTTATGTATACAGGTATACACATAAGTACATAAATATATAAAAATATTGTCATACAATTTTGTTTACATACATCAAATTCACTCTGTATTCCGTACACAGCAGGGTAGGCAGAAGAAACCTAGTGTTAAAACACTCCGTTCCCCACTTTCTACCGACATCTGGAGGCATTGCGTGTTGAGTGGCAGAACTCAACGCCGCGCTTAGCTTCGACA
>DWAO01000372.1:0-26786 GCA_018230605.1 Heliconius congener
ATATTTTCAATGTACAGAAACGACTTTTCTACAGATTTATTATAAGTATAGATTTGGATAGACGAGAGCATAAAAACACAGAATCTGTAGATAGTAAAATTCTTTTTAATACATCCAAATTGTATTCTCTTCTATAATACTTGAGAGCCAAATTTAATTTATATATTATTAATTTAAATAGACTTTATTTTTGGATTCCAATGCTCAGAGAGTTAACCGATTGGAAAATAAAAATAAATAAATCAGTTTCACGCTGTATCCCGCCTAGCCACCATAGCGAAGAAATGAAAATATAAATTTAGATAAATATTTAATTTTTTCAAGTGGGGATCGAACCCACAACTAGTCGCGTTTACGTCAACACTTTATGGATCTACGCCACGGCTAGCCTCAAAAATCAGATGTTTTTGACAGTAGCTCAATACATGGTATATTAGTATACCTTGTATTGAGCTGCTGAGACATCAGAAACATAGTAAAACGTATATTTCAGCAGTCGCTAAAGCGACAACAATGTCAACAGGTGCACACGTCTTCACAATCAGTCTACATGTGTATAAATGAATAATCTAGTTTCGTATAAATATTTTTAAATTCACATCTCGTAGTGATATTTAATTAATCATTTTTTGTATAATCGTTCTGTCTAACTTCTGTTTACATATTCTGATTAACAAAGAACAGGCCTCCATTGTTATTGCGAATCTGACTCGTCTATCGTATCAATTTAGAATTGTAGGTCAATGGGAAGTACAACATAATAAGATTGACAAGCTTTTGGGTAATCAGTTTTTTTAAAATGCAGCAAAAACATATAACTAATACAACATAATATAATTGCTGGCAATTAATAAACATTAAAAGAAATGATGTAATATTGAAATTCATTTTTTTCTTCGTTATTTTCACTCGTACTCAATTTAAAATGATAAAATTAGACGGTGTAAAAAATAAAAAAAAACATCTTCTACATCACATCAATTTTTAAAGATGTTAACAAAATACGAAAATATGTTATTGGATTTTTAAAATAGCTACGTTTGACCTCTGCAAATATGACAGAATAATCTTTTAGGTAAAATAAGTTATTAATATATTAAAATAAGCTGTTTGTGGAACGGAGTGTTTTAACACTAGGTTCCTTCTGACTACCCTCCTATATGAGGGATACAGCGAGCGTTCTTTGTTAGTAGGTTAAGTATAAATATCTCATTTTTTCCGTTCCCGTATTTGGTTTAAGATAACCTCTCTAATACTCTTATTTGTTCTTATCCCTTTAAACTTTATGGTCGATTATGAAAGCGTTTTTGAGATGTCATAATCTATACTAATATAATAAAGCGGAAGAGTTTGTTTGTTTGTTTGTCTAAGCGCTAAGATCTCTGGATCTACTTGTCCAATTGACTCTTTTTGGTTTTGTTTGAAAGCTACGTTTTTCAGAAGTGCTATAGGCTACCCGTGACCACGGACTACTGTAAAGTGTTCGAAACGTCGGGTTCCCCAAAAATGTATAAAATACAAAATATACGCGATTAATCCGGTTAAAATAGTTTCATTTACAATGTGTAATAATCGTGAAAACCAAAGAACTTACTATTACAAGCTATTCTTATGATAAAATTAAAAATTAACCGCCATCAAGGAAGTCAGAACAAAAGGCAGCAATTCCGCATCCCCCTTAACAATTACCATAACGCGTTATATAAACAGTGCAGTTAAAATCACCCCCGATGGGGTGCGCTTTTTATCACGAATAACATGCGCCTTTAATGTCTATTACTATTTTTGCGTTTTAGCTGAAATTTAATTTTACTCGACAATATTTATTTTTAGGTATAGGTACTTATCTACTTTTTAGGTAGTATACACTTAACACAGTGTGGAGCTGTTTGTAGATATTTTTTTGTTATTGGAATTCGTATATTGGAAGAAAAAAAATTAATGTTATTATTTTTATTTTTTTATATTCAAGAATGTTTAAGTAGTCTTTTTAATCTGTATGTGTTAAAGACTTCTGGGATGTACATTGTTTCTTTGGACTTTATAATTTAATGACTTATTGTACTGTTTACTTTCAAAATAAATAAATGAAAGGTAGATTGTTTTATTTTTCCCTCCTTCCAGCATAACAGACAGATAGTCAAACAAACTCCATTACGTATAAATTTTCAATAAACTAAGTAATATTAATAAAGAAATTTAATATTTTCGACCTATATTCGACAATCTATAGTAATGTATTTTATAAGCCCGGCAAACGGGGGAGATCCCTAAATTGCTGGGATTTGCGAATAGCGAGATATGAGAAACGAAATCGAAGGACTAACTTTGTGCGGCGTTGATATTGCGAACTTAAAAAGATCAATGTTGTCTATAAAAAAATCTTTTAGCTAAAATTTTATCGTGAACTATTAAAATAATAGCCCAAGATCCCAGGGCCCCCAGACCTACGCTACGTTAGGTTTGCTAAAATGCAAAACTGATATTTTGAGGACTATTACGATAATATGTAGTCAAGACAGTATGCGTACTCACTAATTTGAAAGTAGGGGTCTACTATTAATTTCAAAAATTTCTTGCTAAAATGACGTAGGCCTGAGGACCCTGGGATCCTTTAGTGAAGCCATTTGAATATTTTGACGACTTGAGAACTAGCGTGTAAAAGAACCGCGATATTTAAAAGGTGAAGAAAAGTTTGAATCATTTCACAGCACAAAATTAATTGCATACACATTGTTTAATTTCGGAGGTAAATTCTTTAAGTGTTACTTAATTTGCTGCAAAAATATTTACGGTTTTTAAAAAGGAATAATATTATGAAGTGAAGTGCTATATCAAATATATATTTTTTAATTTCATACATAAATATAACAATATGTCGTCCTTTTTAGAGGGCATCGCGGCGCAGCGGTGCGACTGTAACCGCGACGGTCGTGGATTTGATTCCCACACGGTGAAATTAACTATTATCATTTTTTCGCCTTGGTAACAAGACATAAAGCAGCGTTGTCGCTAGGCCACATTCTTACTGTGTCTACTCTGCTACATGCGGGATACAGCGTGAATCCAAAAAAACATGGATAGTAACGGAACCGAACGCCACACTTTCACTTAACAGAAGGAGAATTGAAAATAGTTTAAATATTTTCCGGAGGGCCACACGAACCTACAACCATCACGTGTACAATGACACTTTCCCATTACACTGGAAGAGTTGCACTATTTTTATTCCCAAGATCCCTCTGCCTACGCTGCTACGACTAAACCACTAAAATGTTAAATATTTCATTCCCTCGTGTGTGAATCGAACCCACAACCTATTGCATTTACACTCTCACGCTTGTACCATTGCGCGACGACTGTCCTCACATGCGCATAAGCGCATAAACTTCAATGTTATATTTAAAATCAATATATAAATGCACGTGTCGCTATAAACATTTCATCGGTTTAAATTAACTTTATTAACAAGTGAAGGGCGGCGTCGTCGATTGCTGCGATATGCCTCCAGGGATGCGTGCGTCGGCCATATTTGTGTTGATTTGCAATTAGTGTACCTATATATGTTCTTTTTTGCGCAACATTATTGCAATAATTAAACGTATGCTTATATTAGGCCAGTCGTGGCGCAGGCACACATACGTGTAAACGCAATAGGTTGTGGGTTCGATTCCCACTAGAGCAAATGAAACATTTAATATTTTAATTTCTTCGCTGTGGTGTCGAAGCACAGTTTTATGTTGAGTTCCGCTACTCAATTCGCAATGCCTCCAAAATTCAGCGTAGCTGAATGGGAACTTAACACTAGATCTCAAGTTCCCTTTGCCTACCGTGCTATGTGCGGGTTACAACATAAGCTACAAATGCTTATATGGAGCTAAAAAATGCTTAAATTAAATTATCTTAATGCGACTTTGATTGTGAAACGTATTGTTCTGTTTTAATGGCGTTGCGAAGACGTCAGTTGAGCACTTACCACTTCGTCAATGCCACGTGATGTAAAGAATCCATGGTAGAGAATGTGCGATGACATAAAGAGGATGTTACGGAGGACAATAGGAGAATGCATGTTAAAAAGAGGCCCTCGTAGCGCAGAGGCACAAGCGTACGCGTATCGGCAACGATTGTGGGTTCGATTTACACTCAGATTAATGAAATATTTAACATTTTTATTTCCACGCTGAGTTCTAATATTTAACTTGATGATCAATGTACGCAATACTTGTTAAACGTAGTATCAGTCTAGGCTGTAGTTAAAATAACGTCCTAACATATGAGTACGTTATATACGTACGTACGTTATATAATATTTGACAAATAGCAATTCCAATACATATAATGAATTTTAGGACCCTTTCGATGATTGATAACAGTCATTAAGCAATGTCATTTTAAGGGTTATCCCAAGAACCCCTTTTTGTCAAACCGGGGTTAACACTTTTATGTATCTAAAAATGAAAGATATTAAGTTGGCTTACCTCCAGAGCACTGCAGTGTACTTTTTTTTTGGTTCACACTGTATTCTGCACATGGCAGGGTAGGCAAAGGGAACATTCCGTTCTCATTAAGATACTTCCATTCCCCGCGTTCCGCCGAATCCTTGAAGCATTGCGTGGCGATACTGCCGCCGCGCTTTGCCTCAAAAATGCAAAAAATATTAAATATTTTATTACTCCTAGTGGGAATCGAACCACCAGGCCACGATAGCCTCAACAATAATCCATTTAATTATAATATAAAAACACAAACAAAATTCTACACGCAAAATATTAAGATGAAAACATGGATGGCGTCACGCCGGCGTTGCCAGGCGACACTGCATCAATCGATAGCTCCTGCAGGAGGGCAACTTGTCACTTCACTGAGACGCTCAGACATCTGGGGCCATGGGATAGCTTTATGTGGAGATGTGTTTATTAATGTATAAATATAAATATATTTTGATCTTACAAATTTAAATATATGTAACAAATATTATATGTGACACACAACCACAACACAAGCGGTGATTGTAAGCGCGACGGCTGTGGCTTCGATTCCCAAACATGAAAATGGAACATTGAATATTCTTATTCCATCGCTCCGGTAACGAGGCGCGAACGGATTGACTTAACATTAGGTTCCTTGGTTTCTTGCCTTGCTATATGCGGGATACATTGTTATGCTAAAAAAATATTTAAAATTAACTCCAATGAGGCCATCGAGCCTCAATGGGATGTGTGTGATTTCTCAAGGGATTAAATTACTTTAATTACTACGGTATGATAAGACAAAGTACCTCCTCTGCTATGTTGCTGGGCAAAATATGAAGAAAAGTTGAAAACATTGTTTAGGAAAATTTTAAATTGCATACGCTTATAAATGTAAAGCTTATTTATACGTCAACATAAAATAGTAAAATCCATAAGAGCTTAAGATATCGTTATCTCGAAACTTTTACGTTCTTTTTTTCTTAAAATATATATTATATCAACAAAGTGAGTTAAAAGTTCACTTCGCGTAAACGAAAATAAATAAAACGAAACTAGAAAAGCATTAATATCAAGAGTAGCTGTTTTATGTAATCCTTTCAGGATATTAAGAGTATAAATAGACTGAATCAATACTGTTTTCAGAATCGACTCTCAGTGTGGGATGTTGGCAGACAGTAGAAGGTATAAGGCTTGGACGTAGGCGCACTAAATTAATTTACTTTTCTACATTATTACCATTTAAAATGTCTTTCGATTTATATGGAAAGGTCACGAAAGAATTCTGCTTAAAAATAAAAAAATAATAAGTACATTTAAAAGGTAAAATTTCAACGAGTGTATAAACAAAAAAAGAAATAAGTTAAAATTGTATATAGTCCAACAAAAATATACAGGGTATCTGCGGTTAGGGCTCCAGAACTCCATTTTCTTAGCAAAATTTATCAAATTTATCAATAATTGTAGAAAACTGAGGAAAGTGTTACATACAATAAAGAATAATACTCGATAACATAGCTAATTGTTTCATATAGTACAGTATCGATTTTTGTATATAGCTATAAATACAAGAAAAATGTTTAAAAATCTCTGTTTGCTGTACATGCCGTTATTTGGTACATAGTTATTTTCCAATTTACTATTATGTCCTTCGAGAACACAGTATCGATGATAATGGAGGAAGGTCACGTGAAATGCATGAGGACGATGAAGAGGTTGATGACGGAGGAAGCTACAAACGTGAGATATAATCTGTCAATTATTTTTTTAAATAATTGGACAAAACTAGGTTATACAAATTCTAAATGAAAAAGTTCAAAAAACTTACTTTTGAAAATACGTTTGCTAACAAAATTTTTGTAATTAAATAACAATGTTGAAATGATGTGGGGTGAGTTTTCCAATCTCTTTGACGACAAAGCCACAATATGTAAAGTTGGCTCATTTCTGAGGGTGAAGAATATGTGACGTAATATTTCGCTTTGTTTGTAAAAAGAAAGATTTTAGGTCAGTAGGTATGTATTTTTATTTTGTGATCAATAACAAAAAATAAACTTATTTTTTTTTTTAAGTTCACACTGTATCCCGTATATAACAGGATTGACAGAGGAAATCTTGTGTAAAGAAGGCACCTTCCAACTATCGGAACCTTGCATGTTAAATACCCGAGTTCGATGCCTTGTTTGGTTTCATAAATCTATTGATTCCCCCGGGTGGGTCGATCAAAACCACTACCGTCATATTTTCAGTCATATGTTGTGATTCTGGCTCCTGATATTATTTTTAAAAATACCACATCACACGGTTTTTTTAAACTGACCTGATCCGTATCCTCTCCCCAACCAGAGGCGATCCCCAATGAGTACCACCAGGCACCCTCTTGTGAGGTGGTAAACACGCAACTACCACTTGTGGACAAAATCCATCCATCCATTTTTCTCATGAAAATAATATTTATGACACAAGATAGTTCTACTATCTTGTGTGTAAACGCTACTGACTGTCGATCCCCCGGAAATGAAATATTTCGCTGGTGACGAGGCAAGGCGCAGCGTTGAGTTCCGCCACTCAACGCGCATTTCTTTCAGAATTCGCCGGAAAATGGGAAACGGAGTGTCTATTCACTAGGTTCCTTCTGCGTATCCTGCTGGGTGCGGGAGACAGCGTAAAGAAATAGGTCTCAAATTCTAAGCCTACACCTATATGACGTCTACATAATAGCATTACATTGCATCAATCCGCTTTAGGAATTCTTTTCTTAACGGAACAAAGGGCAATTGATTATTATATGACTTCATTAGAACTGTTAAGAAGATTATATTTCCAACTAAATAGATTAATTTTTCAAGGACTTGAAATAATTGACCTCATTTGTAATGATACTTAACATGTACTTTTTTTAATTTCCATATACCGATAATAAATAATGAAATTACCACAATATTAGTTTAGAAAAATACAAGGTTGAAAAATGAAAAATGTTAATATTTTCTTCATATGGGTAAATAATAAAATTCATGATCACACTCTCGAAATTTTCAAAAACTAAATTATATAGTGTTTAGGTTCCCAGTTCCCTCTGCTTAACCTGCAATATGCAGGATAGCGCAAAGGTAAAGTAAAGGGGTCACGTAAGGCTAACCTGACGTTGTAGAGTAGATTCAGATTACCAACGAAATGGTTGTTGCAAACCAACAATGTGGTGCGGTACCACAGGAGAAAGAATTATTTTTATTTTTAACATGTTTAAAGTGTTATTCCACACTTAGGGAAGGAGAATTCTCTTTTTGAAAACGTATAAAAAAATAACGTAACGGGATTTGAGCACTTGCCTTGATAGTAAGTTGTAACAAGAATATTAAGTAATTAAGTGTATTTGAATTTTGACGTAATTTGGTTGGACGATTTCCAAGCGCGCTGACCACCAAGTTCCCTCCTCCTCCTCCTCCTCAAGATAATGTGCGGAGTTATGTTTCGCTACTTAACATGCTATGTCTTGAGTTCGAGCTGAATTTAAAGAATAAAATTTCTTGACACTAGCTTCTCTATACTATTCTATATGTGGAGTAAAGCGTGAAGCTTAAAAAAAGTGAGACATATTCATATCATTTGTTATAAGTTTCTATATCTGTTGTTACAAGTGAAAATAAAGTGAAAAATACAATTGTAGAATTCTCTACAAAGTAATGTATTAAATTAACATAAAAAGAAAGTATGCGTGATATAAAATTTAAATAAATATGCTCCGAACGAATCTTAAGTGGAGCGATGACAGTCCACGGGCATTCAAGCTTGTCTAACAGAGCATTGAGCATTGAGCATACGTCCACCCACGACGCGTGAAAACTCGTATAATTTACATTCAATACACTATACTTCGTTAAGACTAGAATCAATCGTGTTTTGATATGAGTTAGCATGTAAAAATAATAGAAATTGAGCTATAAAAATAAGTATAGGATGCTATAGACTAGTAGACCTAGAGAAATTATACTGTTTTTATGTAGAATTTCTAATAAATATATTAAAATCAAGATGGTGTTACTGGAATTTTTTTATGGCATTGTCCGTTTAGTTGCGGAATTCAATGCCGGGCTCTGGCCTGGAGTAATAAAAATATATAATATTAAATAAAAATAATAATTCATACCTCCGAGTGAGGATCGAACGGTTACGAAATGATAATTTTTAATATTTTGTTCCGGTGGAAATCGAAGTAAAAGTTAAGAGTTAAATTTTTTCTATTCCACATAAATATAAATATAGAAAATATCAGAAAAGAACAAATTTGTAGAGCATATCACTATCTGCCTATAAATAAGGAAAACGAAATTACAAGCACTTTACCTTAAAACTTTCAGATTAAGTCGTTTCAGTGCATTTGCTACAATTTCCGAAATGGAGATTCGGGAAATTATTGCCATTTCCGGTGCGAAGCTTAGCGGAGACACACGGCTTACTAGATGATAGTTTGGAAGTGTCGATTGGTTGTTATTGGAAAATCAATCGATTGGTCCAAGGACTATAATGAGTTTACGGTACATCAAACGCAACACATCAAACAAATCACAATACTGATAAACACAGAAGAATTAAAAAAAAAACTATTAATACGGAGAAAATTTTATAAGAAATATAGGTCAATGTTTTATAAAAAACATTTAATAAAAATTAAGAAATTGCACGGCGGAACTGACAGAGTTTGAAAATGAGTATAAATTAAATATAATATTCTTTACCATCGGACCTCTAAAAATTATATAATCAGTGACACATTGCGTGTTGAGTGACGGAATTTAACGCCGCGCTTTGCTTCGTTCTCGACGTGAGGAAATGAAATTATTAAACATTTCATTCCCCCGAGTGAGGACCATCGTGTTTATAGTCAGATGTTTTCCCACGGGAATCACAATTTCTATTAAAAGTCTTTTAAATATCCTCCATTAAATTATTGAGGCTAGTCGCAGCGTAGGAGCACAAAGTGTGACTGTAAAATCGACTGGTTATGGGTTCGATCCCCACTCGAGGAAATGAAATATTTATTTAAATTTATATCTTCATTTCTTCGCACTGGTTTCGAGGCAAAGCGCGGCGTTGAGTTCCGCCACTCAACAGGCAATGCCTCCAGGACTCGACGGAAAGTGGGGAACGGAGTGTCTTAACGCTAGGTTCCCTCTACCTACCCTGCTGCGTACAGGTTACAGCGTGAAGCTCATTCATTTAATTATTAAACCAATTAAAAAAAAGAAAAAGAAAATAAAATAGTGCTCCAAATATTATGAAATAATTATATATTTGTTGAGAAACTGCACTAACAAATATACTAATACACCCTGTATAACACGTACATAAAGGAAAATTTCGTTCTCAGTAGCTCCGAATTGAATAAATTGGATTCAATATTCTACAGCGGCTGTAAATCTGTTGAAGCAATGTTTTGAGACAGTGCACCGAGAACTCGTAAACGAATGTTCACTTTGAGGCAACATTTTGAGTGTACCAAATTTTTGTATGTAGCAGCTTAAATTTATTTTATATGCTTGTTATTGTATGCTATTATTGAATATGTAATAGGTCCATAACATAAATATTATAACATATAACGTGGCTTGTAACTAGTAAACTACATATTTATGTAGCGGCGTTGATCTCCGCTCTGCAACAAATTTTTCGACAATTGGACGGTGTGTGGGAAACGAAGTGTGTTACGCTAGGTTTCCACTATCTATCCTGCTATATGCGGGTTAAAGCGTGAAGCTAGAAGAATTTAAACTAAATAAATGCAACATTATACTTATAACAAGTTACAATAGTAATAATAATAAAATGACAAAAAGGCATTTAGCTCTAAGCCGTTCCGGTTTGTTATGTTTTATTTAAGACAATGACATTTCTTTATAAAAGTCTCGGGATTGCAGCGCGGCGGCCTCTTTGAGCACATTTCAAGGAAATAAACGAATAAACAATTTTTCATTCCAAGAGAACGGAAGAGGGTGTCGGCGCGGCGTCTTCCGTGTTAGCTACAGTACAGATATGCTGGTACTATTGTTGTATGTATTTTCATTTATTTATTTATAAGGAAAATTGTGTCCATTCATAGTAATTTATGTATATAAATATTACTTAATCGTCGTGGCGCAGAGGCACAAGACACAGGAACGAGACGGGTTTTGGATTCGATCCCCACTCGAGGAAATTAAATATTATCATTTCTTCGCTCTGGTATCGAGGCAAAACGCGGCGTTGAGTTCCGCCACTCAACATGCAATGCTTCCAGAATTCGGCAGAAAATAGAGAACGGAGTGTTTTAACACCAGGCTCACTCTGCCTACTCTGCTACATGAAGCGTAGCTTGAAGCTGTGATAGTTATGAGTGTATGGAAACGAACACTTATAAATATTCTACTCCAAGTGGGTGATCACTACTTTCCGTCTGCATTTCTTGATATATGCAAGGCGGAGAGAAAGAGGTGAATAAAGCTAAGAGAAAAAAAATATCAACGTCGATATTTAAAAACCAGTTGTGAAAGAAATTATGTTATTTACTTATACTTCCTAAAAAATCATATAATTGCTAAGGTCAAATATAACAATAGCTAGGAATAACAAAAACAAAGTATTACAAGTCGACACTTAAAAAATTTTATTGCGGAACTTTTTGTTCAATATTTTCATAATAAAATAAAAAATGAACGTAAACGCTATGGAGCGTTGTTAATTCTTAGAAGTTTTTCCTAGAAATGCGGAAAATAATGAAGTTTCAAGCGGAATTTACCCTTTGAAGTGCACATTTCAGCATTTGCATGGTGGAAAACACAAGAGTTATGAATAGTATTCTGTGTTTTCGAAATTCGTCTTTTTTCTGTAGGCAGAGGGAACCTGGGAACCTAGTGTTAAAACTTCGTTCCTATCAAGATAATTCTGTTCCAACTTTATGGAAAACTCTGGGAGCATTGTATGCGTGGCAGAAGTTAACGCCACGCTTGCTTCGTTTTATGTAATGAGATAAAATATTATTCACTCTGTTTATACATACATACCCTTTTGTTTGTCTTTAGCTTCACGCGTTATCCCGCTTATATTTTATGTATAGTAAAGCGGGCAGAGAGGGATCTCGGTACTAAAATATTCCGTTCCATTTTCTGTCATTCGACATTGTATCTCTAGAAGCGGAACCAAACGCCGTGCTTACAAGAGCGTGGAACTAATAATATTTCATTTCCACGAACCCACAACCATAATTCATACGCAATCCTCCAGCGCCACGATGGCTCGTATGTACGTCATACCATTGTATACATTATGAAATAACACATATAATAAAAATTACAAACTTATTGAGCAATATGGCGAGACGTTCGTCCTTTTGTCAAGATCTTGAGTCAATAGCGACTTCCGTTTTGAATACATCACCGGGAAATTGCGCATCTAAAGTAGACATTATTGTAGGAATAACGGAATGCAATATAAAATTTGATTCTATTTTTATTGAGTAAATTTATTTTTAGAACACGCGGCTTTGGTCAAAAAGAAATAAATAATAGTTTTTGTCATATGCGTCATGTGAGACATTCTAAGTATCCTTGGTAACTCTGACAGCAGGTACCGTAGATAGCCCACGGTACCGGAACGATCAACGTGATGTAAAATTGCCTATAGCCATCAAAATTCAATAAATTTCCAATTCGAAACAGTAGTTTTTGGGATAAGAGATTTAATCAAACAAATTTTTCAGCCTTATAAAGCTGAAAATTTATCAGTGTAGATTTAATGTGATGCTCTCTACATTATTACGAAAGTGCCGGAACAGATATACGTACATTACAACATTCTTGAGCCACACGCGCACGGGACACAGACTCGACAAATTGTGGTTTCTTCAAGGATGAGTCGAACTCACACTACACTAACCATACAATCGATTACAATAAAGTACGTTGTAATATCGTCGTGACGTAAATATGTACGATATATAAAGTATTTTATATAAAATCTACCGTTACTGAGTGACTGACAGCCAGAACTACGCGGCGTAGAACGCAAAAATTATATATATAACGAAGAATCTCCTGCGAGAAGTGGTACTGCAGTGATCTTCTTACGCAAACGGAAAAAAATGGTTTTTCCAATTCACACAAGCTAAGTTGCTGGCGGCCACTAGTATGATATAATATTTCCACCTTAAAAAAAACAAATAATCTCTTGAAACAAGATTTTATTACAGTATTTACATTAAACTAAGTTTTCAAAGCGAGCAAGTTCCCTGTGGTTTTCCGACTTCGTTGTCTCAAGTTTCTTTCAGCGTGATTCTTTAACTTTATGGAACTTTATCCTTGCATTTACCAAACGTATGTACTTTATCTAGAAAACCTTCTTCAGAAAGTTTTTTTATTTAATAATATAATTTATAGGGGAAGTGATACCATCAAGAATTAGTCGTGAAAATGAAATAGATTAAAATTAAAACTAACTATTATTAAAATGAAATGCTCAAATCAAATATATATCTACTAGCTTGCTGTTTTAAACATTTTACGTAATGTAGTAGTAGTAATTCATTAAAATTCTACGTGATTTTAATGAATTTATGATATTACTAGGCATAAAGAAAAAACCTAATAATATGAATGACGGAACCTAACGCCGCACTTTAGATACTAAAATCTAAAAGGTTATAAGCATTTTTCCAATAAAATTTTAGCTTCATTTAAATTTAGAACTATTACACACTATTCTTAGTAAGTTTATATTTTCAGATACCTAATATAGCATCGCGAACTAATCTCGTTGTTTTTGCCCCGGGATCTCATCATCTTCGCGTTTTCCGCTTCAGTGGTAACCCTTCCATATTTCGGTATAATTGCATTATATATATTTAGATAATATGTTGTTCATATTTTGTTTTATTACGTAGTTAAACGCGTTGTGGTATATATTTGGAAATTTTTATTTTTATTTTATTTGTATTATTATTTTTATTTTACTGTATTTTTTTAAGTTGTTTTTATATTTTATATAGCAATGTGAAATAAAGAATATGGTGCATGAGTGTGTACCAGTGTACGTTGAGCTTAAAGGAGTTTTAGCGGGCGAAGCGAACACGGGTCGACATTTTTATAAAAATATTATAAATATTTCCCGAAATTTACACTTCCCTATTGTCTTTCTTTAATAATGAAAATAACATAATTTTCAAGTAATCACATACCCCATCCTGCCAGGTCTTTAGGCAAACACCGTATGTATTTGTTGTATCGCGATGCGTTCTCAATTATTCTAATTGTTCTCACCTCGCCACCAAATACCTCAGATAATGTAAGGACTAAAAAGTCTATATTATATAATTAATATGCTTATTACTATTTTTGATGACATGATCTCTTAGCAATTGCCTGATTCTGTAGTTGTAGGTTCGATTTCTACTCGAGGAAATATGTGTTATTAAACTAAGCTCGTTTCCTAAGCATAGATTTAACACGTCATTATGTTAGTACACACACACTTTATAGTGAGATAAAACAAAAAACTTAGTGATTTATCACAACGTCATATCTGTCTACTCCTCACGATATAGATATAAAATTGTTTAAAAAATATGGAACTTCTATTTATAAAAAATATAGAAGTTATGTTATGTCTTGACACAAGAGTGTCAAGACACTCTGTTACCAATTTTCCTTAAAAAACTGGAGGCATTATGTCTTAGCTAGACGTGTTTTGTCTTGTACCAAAGCGAGGAAAATGAAAAAATTAACATAACCGTCGCGTATGACTCGCGGGTTATAGTGATACAGCGTGTGACTTTCAGTTACACGCTGTGTCACTGCATCACTATTGCCTATCAGTTGTATCCCACAAATAACAGGATCGGCTGAGGAAACCTGGGAACCCAGATAAGACATTTCTTTCCCATTACGACACTTCTGTTCTCTACTTTCCGCCGAAATCTGGGAGCATTTCATGTTGAACGTTGGAACTCAACGTCGCGTTATGGCTCCTTACTAGAACGAGAAAATGAAAATATTAAATATATAATTTTCACAAGTGGGAATCAAACCCACCTTCAAACATGTTGCATTTACAATCGTATGCTCGTGCCCGTGCGCTACGGTGGCCTCAATTGTTTTATATATACTATGTAAAAAAATTTACATAGTAGGTAGGTAGGAACAACATCGCTTTCTGTCCACAAACGCCTACCTGAATCTGAATCACACGTTTGATTTTAATGCAGTTTTGTCTGATGGACAAAGTTACTCAAGAGGAACATTTATAGGTAATATATAACATATTATTTTTAGGTACATTAAATAGAAAAAATATCAACCGCTAAAATTATAATGTGGTGTTGTCAAAAATATATGTTTAAGCTAACATGTTATAAAATAATTGCTTTTCTATGATTCAATCCAAAATATTCAAATGTATCATTATATATTTTTTCAGCTTCACGCTGTATCCCGCACATAGCATGGTAGGCAGAGGGAACCTAAGGTTAAGAAGTCCGTCCATCCGTCCCACACAATTTTCTAGACTGCGTGTTGAATGGCGCAAATCATTATCCCACTTTTCGTTATGAATTATAACAAAGTGAAAAATTGAAAACAATTCATTTCCCCGATTTAAATCGAATCTACAGTCGTCACCTTTACGTCATCCATGACGGTCTTGTTAATACTGATATAATAATAAACTACAAATATAATACTGTAATAATCGTGAAAATAGTTTTTCATACATAATATTCTTATAAGAATATTTTTTATATCTTCTTAGTTGCTCGTCTCATGAGATTTACCGGTATAAGCCAAATTTGTTAGAAATATCTACAGTCCTTTTATTAGATAAAATTGTTTACTAACATCAGCGCTTTCCGCTAAGTTGCCATGCAGTATATTATCTAAATTGTATATATTTTTTATCTTCACGCTGTATCCCGGAGAGGCTGAGGGAACGTGGGAACCTAACGTTAAGACTCTGTGAAGGCGTGTTTACTTAACAATGCCTCCAGAATTCGGCAAAAAATGTCAAACTGAAATGTTCCTAATGGAAACAGAGTGTCTTAAAACTAGGTTTCCAGGTTCCCTCTCCTACCCTGTTATGTACAGGATACAGAGTGAATCTCAAAAAATATATAACGATTTAACCTTAAGTAATATGACAAAATATTTTCTTTCCATAGAGTGTCCGTATACAAATCGAATCGTGTTTTTAATTAGACGCAAAGGATTCCACCACTTTAGAAATCGTAGATCACGTTGCTTTTAACCCTTGCTAAAAATAACGTCTCAAAAATAAACGCTCTTTCAAATGACGTAAGCTCATTTTAGCTTGACTAATTATTTAAATATTGAGCAGTAAAATGATACTCCTCTAATATTTAAATGTAAGAGTTCACTTAATTAAATTTTTGTAGTCATTTTTAGTTTATTACGTCGAATACTTGATTAAGTTTATTATTAAAAAAGGGTTATAAATGTATTTTTTGTTAAAAGTTTTGGTATTATGAAATGATCCTAAAAATATAGACGAGTATCTATAGGTAAAGATATTTGAAGAAATTTAAAGATAGGATAGGATAGGATAGGATTAAGAAAATATTATTTTATTATTTATCTTCACGCCTAGCAGTGTGGGCAGAGTTACGTATCCCTTCTAAGTAAGAGACACTACGTGAAAGGTGGAACTTAACACCGCGTTTTGCCTTACCAGAGCGGGATAATGTAAATATGTTCAGAAACCTATACAAAGGGTTGCGGACTTATTTCTGTGAATACGTTTGCCGTATGAAAGCACCCTTATATTTTATAATAGAAACATTGTTGTTATAGCGGCTATACATCATCTGTTAAAATTTTAACTGTCCAACTATCACTGTTTATGAGACACGGCATGGTAGCAGATGGAACGAAAACGTGGTAACGTGGAACGGACAGTTGAATCTTAGTTATAGGGTCACGGCTTTACCTTAAAAATAAGAAATATCTACCATATATTTAAAAAATAATAAACAAACAAACAAACAGCTTAACGTTGTATCCAGTAGTGTTAAGATACTCCGTTCCCCACTTTCCGCCGAGTTCTGGAGGCATTGCATATTGAATAGTGGAACTAAACGCCGCGCTTTGCCTCGACACCAGAGCGACGAAATTAAAATATAAATGTATATAAATATTTCATTTCCTCGAGTGGGGATTAAACCCACAAGCAGTCGATTTTACAGTCTCACTTTATGCTCCTGCGCCACAACAGACCTCAATATGATAATATATTTAAATAAATGAAGAGATAAATATAGTGTTATTAGAATACTCGATACATTAGCAATTTGATACAGGATGCTACAATCAGATTAGGATTTCTATCTTTATTAAACTTGCTTGGCTTTCTAAGGGACCTATCTTTTATTTATGTCTTTATAATATGTAATATCGATATTTTTCTTACTTGATAGCATTTAGTTTGATTATTTTGTAAACAAAAGCTTCACTATTTCGTATTTAGCAGGTTACACAGAGTGAACGTAGTGTTAAGACCAGCCGTTGTCCAATGAATCTGGGACGAGAGTCCTAATTTGAAACAATGCGTAGTTTAACGTCGTGTTTTTTCTTAAGCCATAGCTGGAAAATGAAAGTAGGTATATCATTCCGGGTGAGGATGAAACCCACAACCACCGCTCTTACTATCCGACATTGTGCTACTGTGACGTGATGACGTTCAATATTTAATTATGCATTTTCTATTTGCAATGATAACTTAACGTATATTGATAACTGGACAGGTATTATAGACCGTCGTAAATGGGTTCGATTCCCATTAGAATCAATAAATATTTTTCTTTTCCTCGCTTTAGTAGCAAAAAAAAAACCGCGGCATTGATTTCCTCCACACAGCACTCAATGCACTCAACTCTCTGGGAAACTGGGCGGAATGTGTAAAACGGACGGTATTAACACAAGGTTACATTTGCTTAGGCTGTTATTTGCAATATGGCGTGAAGCTAAAAAAAGGTTCTCAAAATGACATTGTAACTTCTCGATATCAAAAGTCATTAAATGTTTACGTTAACATTGTACGTTTGACAATAAAATATACGTAATATATGAATGTATGAATATGCGTCTCAACAGTAAGTCGGTCAACTGGGACGTACTCGTACGTATATACATATTATATGAATTCAAGTTACTCCGTGTTTTTACTATGTTATGACCTGGATATAGCAACATGTACAGTTCCATTGTATGAAAATAAATCTTTGTTGTGTTTTTTAGGACGCAACAGTTTTATTTGTCCCTCTGATACAATATGATGGTTTTCTTATATTTTTGTAAATATGAAAAAAATATTTTCATTCATATGTTGCCGTGAATGATCCGTCATTCATGGTTTAATATATAATAGATTTTTTTTGGTAATGCTTAAATTAAAACGCAATTTTGTCTTATCCTGTAGTATTGTGCAGTTCCCGTGTTTTCCGAAACAAGCAGGTAGAATGTAGTAATAAGGATAATCCTTTCTTTGTATTTTACATATTAAGAGACCTTCGCATGTGGATTACTGAGATTCTCATGTTATGTTTTTTCAATACAAATGTTGCCTCAAAAGGGATAGAAATCCATATTTAACGCCTTGGAATAATAATAAATTCCCTTTTTGATCATAAAAACAAAAAAATCGAACAAGTATCTACGACTAGGATCTACCACCAAGGGTTCAGTATCAATTTTATTAGGATTGTATGTTAACGTGAACGTGGCTTACAAAAGATGACAAACGTATGTGCCAGCGTATGCACTCATTTTGTCTGATATAAATGTAAGTTTTAAATGGCTCTTTTTTTCGTGATATATTATGTGCTCCCAAGATTGATACCTCACGCAATCTGAACAAAAAATACTCTTAACAGACGGGGTATCAGACCCACACACAAACAGACGGACAACAAAATGATCCTATAAAGGTTCCGTTTTTTCTTGTGAAGTACAGCCCTAAAATATAGACCAGCATCAAACAAAAAATATCAGTAGCTTTCCCCATAAAACATTTAACAGCAAGTAAAAATTCAAAAGATTGTTACGATAGAATTAATAAAAATGAGATTTTATCCCTCAAAGGCCACGTCTCGTCTGCGAGTGGAGGTGAAAAGAGAAAGACCCTTCACAATAATATAATTATATTGCAGCCAACATTGTGTCTAGCTTGTAGTTTTTATTTAGTTCTGATTTAGGTGTACGTGGCAACTTCTTCCAAGTAAAGTAAATGGTAGTGAACCTGGTTTTATTTTATCAACTTTAGAAAAATCCATGAACACAATTAAGTATCAATAAGATTACATAGAAAATTTAACAAAAAATCCAAAAGATTTTTTTAAATTTTCTATACAACCTTTTCTCGTTTAAGGTCTGTGTGTTTTTTGAGCTTTACGCTGTATCATATACACAGAAGGGTGAGCAGGCGGAACCAGGGGTTAAGACACTCAGTTCCCCATTTTCTGCCAAATTCGGAGGCAATGCGTGTTGAGCGGCAGAACACAACGCCGTCTGTGCTATAATAATTTTATAAAGTCCACAGTATATTCTATTTCAATTTAGCCATTATTTAACAATCTGCGATGATAGACGCGACTAGCATTAAATCCAGAGCATGTCACTTGAGTGCAACGCGGCGATCAACTTCATGTGGCCCACAATATGCAGCGATGGATCTTGAAAACTTGCCAAATAGCTTTCCAGCCGAGCAAAAATTCGCTTAACCTTCGCAAAATATGAACTTTTATGAATGTGTTCCAACCACTCGTAACTCAGTAACAAACACTATCTTCCATTTAAAACTGTTCTGTGGAAAATATTTGAATTACTTATATCTAAGCCAAATATCCCAAGTAAACAAAAACAAGGGTGGGAAATAACTCGGTGTAATTAACAGGAACTGCAATCACTCATTGCAAGTCAAATACCTTATTCAACGTAGATTTCAATTATAAATCGAATACGTTCTATTCGCACCCTTCGCGATTCTGTAAAAACCGCCGTCGTTTTTGCCTCTGCGGCAATCATTTGATAGAGTAAACTCAACCCTATTGCCTGTGGTAAAGGGTTGGTATTCCATTGGGGTGTTTTAGTAGGGATGCTGCGTCGCCGTATGTATTATAAATTGGTTTAGAGAGGCGCGGGGGAGTGGCGGCCGCTCGCTCGATACCGTCCAGTCGCTGATCTGAATCGCTCGACGGTTCGCGCCTACGAAGGACATCGAAAATAAAAATAAACACTATATTGATATGAAGTTTTTCGAACTCAATCCTCAGCTGTAGTGTTATGTAAGGAACGTGATGTGTTCTATATATTTGTGGTGATATATTTTCAGTGGTTTCGGAAGCTTTCTCTCGGAGGGTGAGTGAGCTTTTGTATGTAAATAGAAGTTAAATTTGCAGGGGTTGCTTAATATTGTCTATGTATTGTGCTCACCGGCGTGGAAGGACAGGGCCCAATAAGTCCTTATTGTGTTCATATAAGTATATATTGTATTTCCTGTCTGGTAAAATCGGTATATTTGCGTTATTTTTATATGATAAACTTAAATGTATATTTCCATTTCTTCGCTCTGGTGTCGAGGAAAACGCGGCGATGAGTTCTGCCACTCAACACGCAATGCCTTCAGAATTCGGCAGAAAGTGGGGAACGGAGTGTCTTAATACTAGGTTCCCTCTGCTTACCCTGCTGTGCGCGGGATACAGCGTGAAGCTGTAAATCTAAATATAATCATATGATACATTTTAGAATAAGGCAAAGGAGCAAGCAAAATTAATAAGCGCAGCATAATATTTATATCTTATTAAATAATTTAAAATAAATAAATTAATATTTTTTTTATGCTAAATTAGTAAAGACTGCTAACTTTATCTGGTATTTTTCTATTTTAACCAGCTCAAATATTCTAAACAGACCTCTTTATATTTTTAAATATATAAAAACAAGCTCTCTTACTTTGTAGAAGTATAAATATAATGCAAATTACGAAAAAAAATAAACAAAAAACAAAAAGTTATATCACGAGTATTTATGTACCTATTATTATGCGGCAATTGAGTAAAGAATAAAACCGAGAGTTATTAAAGACATTATATAAATAAACTATCGTAGTTATTATTATACTACTATACTACTATATTATTATACTACTATAACATTACTAGCTGATAAAAAGGTAAAAAAATCCAAGAACAAAATTGAACCCAAACCAACTTTTTTAATTAAGCTCTGGCCGACAAGGCAAGCAATTAATTTCAGTTTAACACCCGCCGATAACAAGAGGCATATTACTCTCTATAAAGGCATCTCATTTTAAACTATACAGGTCCCTTCAGGTACAAAGTGTTCTATAGTTCTTTGCTTTATATACACCTAATATACCCTACTAATTTGACCAATTACGTTACTTTTTTACGAATATTATGGAAAACGGAGTGTCTTAACTCTAAACTCTAAAACGAAGGTTCCTTTTAGTAAAGTAAAAAAAAATTTATAGATTACAAAGTATATATCGACTTACAGGAGCTTTTTAACAAAAGGGGGAAGACTAACTACAGTAAAAGGCACTTAACATAAGTCATATATGAAGCTGAAACGACGTGTTTGTCGCATGTGGGAGGGGCGATGATTCCAAATTATACCTGAACTGTTGCCAACAAACGCTCTGTGTGATATATGTAATTCATGTAATACAATGAAGTTGAAAGATTCTGCTGAATCTTTGAAAATTAAGATAGGTTCATATTGTTTTGTGATTTTCTTTCTTTTCATGGAAATTACTTTAATTTTGAACTTCGTCTTTTTCAGTGTTCACTAATAATAATTTGAATAGAGATTTTTTGCTATTTAGCTTCACGCTATATCCCGCACATACGTACTCCTGCGCCAAATTATAAGTAAATATTAATTTGAATAGATAGGGAATCGGAAACATGAAAATGCAATGTAAACAATGTATAAAATAATATATGTATAAGAATAACTAAGTAAATCTTACATTAATTATTATAATAAGTTACTGTAAATAGAACTAAACTTTGTAGCAGATACATACTTTACTCCGTATGGCAGTAAAAGCCTAGTGTCCAGACACTCCGCTCTTCACTTTCCGCTCTAATTGCGTTACGAGTAGCATTTTCTTTTAGCTGAGCGGAATGGTCGAGCTGAGAAAATCGAACCTACAATCATCGTGTTTTTTTAACGTTAATTTTAGTAATAGTATAATAATAATAACTTATAAGTTAAATCAATATCTACGAACTACGAATTCTTTTATAGTCCGCACACCATTCAAGTAAGTGCCGCGTTGATAGCGTCTATTAACGAGTTGGAATGAAATCGCAAAAACTAATAACTAACTTCTTTTCATTAATGTTATAAGGATTGCTGTAATCTAACTGAAAGTTATCGATATTATTATTATTATTAGTGCTGTATTACGTTCTTTGTATATACGCGTTTGCCTTTGCCTTTTTATAAATTAGCTTCACGCTGTATCCCGCACATAGCAGAATAAGAACCTTATAACATAGTGTTAATTCACTCCGTTCTCCGATTCCCATTAAAACAATTCTCTTTCCACTTTCCGGCGAATTGGCCTCGTTACTATAGCGAGAAAATAGATAGATAATAATAAATTCTTTATATGGACTTAGCAATTTCAAAAATAATTACGACTACTAAACTTTAGTGTTTTACGTAGAAAATATCCTTAATATGTATTTATTTTATTAAATACAATAACATGTAACTTTATTATTATTATAACTTTTAAAGTCTTACTTACTTACTTACTAAATATACACAAATATTTTCCCCTCAAGAGGTATTTAGATATTGCCAATGGACATATTCTTATAAGAAGTATATAGTCGTTATAAATTTAGGTTACTAAGAAAGTCAAAAAATCTACTTATTTAGTATTGAATTTAATTTTTATTGTGAAATCTAATCAAGATTTCATAATAAACAAAGATCTCAGAATAAAAAAAAACTATTTGTAACACAACAAAAAACACATAATAATTAAAATAACAACATCTCAAAAACCTTTTTAAAAGAAATGTTCGTAAACTAAGTATTTAAAGTAAATTTTCCGAGTAAAACTGGGGCAGGACACGAGTGAAACAGCACAATAATACATACCAATGCAGTTTAAACGTTTAAGCCTACGCTACACCTATTACTATGAAAAGGAGGTTGCTAGGAACTCAGTGCTCGACTGTTTTCAAAGTTATTGTTGTTTGTATGAATGGCTTTTTTTTTATTTCCATTGTTCAGCGACGGAAGTTCGTATAAGATCTGTTGAGTAGGTATAAAAAATGTTACAGAAATTCACTATGTTTATGTTTATTGTTGTTATCCTGTGTACTGTGGTGGTGGTTGTATCTTTTGATATTATGTAGTTATTTATTGAAAAATATGGGCTTACTCTTTTAGGATTAAATATTTTAAATTTGTACTCATTATACTTCCGATGACTGTAGGTTTGATTCCCACGCAAGGGAAAAAATATTAAAATTCTTTTTATTTGGCTGTATTGGCCAGACAAAATGTGGCATTATTAGTGAAGTATAACTCGTACTGTTTCTGAAAAGAAAAAGTTAGCGCAGAAAAGTTGTTTTAGTGTTTAAAACGATATAAACAGTAATAATCTGTACGATTTATCTTTCTTCGAAATATGTTAGACGTTCGTTCGTAATTCAATTAATTTATGAACATATAAGAAAATAATACAATAAAAACAGTGCTCCCGGCTATATTTTAGTTGGAACAGACAGAAAGAAGACATAAAACAATATCGTGTCATTTACAGGTAAAGGAGTAATAACATATTCTACTGTAAATACTTGAATTTGATATCATGACTATATCATCTTAAATTCTCATCATCATATAATATCACTGATTTCATAGAAAAATAATATACACAAAAATATTATTTGATCTTTTCTTTTAATTTTAGATAAGCTAAGAACTTAAACATTATCGTTATATTAAAAAAACATCGAAAATTTCATTAGTGTCCGTTTATATTGTTATAAGCCTAAAACATTTGTTATATTCATCTTTTATCTGCCTGCGAAGACCTCATTTGCGTATCCATTTGTCGACTGGAAATATCAGAATTTTCTGGCCTTGGAAACGCAATTTGCTTGGAAACTTTCTGTGAATTTAATCAGATATATGGAAATATATTCCGTTGGATATGAAACTATAATTAAATGTGATATAGAGCAAGATGAGTGTAATCTACTGATAAAATATCTATTTTTCTGCAGTAATAAAAAGCATATTGACGCTTTATTAAGGTTTTCCTGCATAACATGGGTAAACGAAAGGAATCTAAAGTTTTTCCTGTAATTCGGTTCCTCATTTTTCCCGTTTGTGTTCAGTAACAACACAGTGCGGTGTTGTATTCCGCAGCTAAACTATTCGTCTTCGAAACTCGTCGTGGTTCCACAACAGCCTATACTAATATAAAATTGTAATATATTATCAATCATACTAAAAAAAATTAAATGCAGCATTAGATTGAAGTTATTTTGCTTATGTACATTGAAATACTCAATTGCTTTAAATATTCAAAGGAAGTATTACTTAATGTAAGTTAAGTATAGTGTTTCTTTCTTTTCTATATCATCTTAAAAATGTTTATACATTACAAGAATTGATGTATTACAAAGTTAGTATCATAGAATTTCGATAATCTATACATATACAACTTCCGTTACTGTTGACTGACAACGCACAGAATCTATTGGAGGTTTTTTTGGAAAAAATTAAAAGATATGTAGGTTAGGTTAGGGGATACAGAAATATAATATATAAAAGAAGATGTCTCTTTTGTTTCTACGGAAGAGGATACAACGAAATTTTCTACTTGACTTCCTAAAGTCCACATAGGCTAGTCTTCAAATAAACGTCTTAGGATTAACTACTATTCAGAAGAAATATCTCAACATAATATGTTGCTTGCGATCACAGTAATTTATTTAAATAGGCTCTCCCTATTAGACCCTATAGACGGTTAGGTAAATTAGAAATGTTGTAAGAGAGTATATTTAACTTCTTAATATAAACATTTAGTAAAGTTAAAAATCAGAAAAAATAAATTTATGTGTGTAGGGTGATGCATCGACATCTTATCGTTCTTAGATAAATATTATTTTAATTGCGCTCTATTCGTTTCTAAAAACTAAATTTAAATATAATTCAAACTTACTTAAGTAACAACTAACAATTAAAACCAACTATCAAGAACTAACAACAAAAACTATCAACAATAATACAGCATCAAGAATCCATCCCAATAAGAAAATATCTCGGCGACCTTGCGGCACGTCCCTCCAGAGGTGAACGCACTGTGGGGTGACACTACGCATGCGTGCATTGTTTTGGGTTACCCAAAATACGTATAAAAATATTTCCAGTAGTAATAATAATATATGATCGTAATATTACTACAAATATACACTGGTAACTTTAAGTAGTGGAGCTTTTAAGTTTTAAGTTGTTTGAGCCTTATAATTTTTTTTTTCATTTGAGTTCTTAATGACGAGATGAGGAGATGTTATAAGTATCTGTTTTGATAATGGATTGAAAAGGGAGCAGAAAAATCGATATTTTAAAACAACGAAATTCATCCACAAGCAGCTGTAGAGGCGTGGTTCAGATCCTCGAGTAAATTAATAACATATTTTCGTTTACCCGCTGATAAGAACGGCGCGGCGTTGAGTTCCAACATTCAACATGCAATATCACAATTTCAAACGGAAAAAAGAGTGTCTTAACAATACATTCTCGTGGCTTACCCTGCTATGTGTGGGATACAGCGTGAAGCTGTGTGTAATATTCAATATTTTATTTCCTCGAGTGGGAACCCACAACCTGTCGCGTTTCCAGTCACACGCTTGCACCCCATCACCACGAACGGCCTTTCTGACCTTCTTAAAATTATTTAATAAGCCGGAAATGAACCGAAAGCTGCCAGCTAATTTTCAATGCTGTTAAATTACACAGAATTGGGGAATGACGAATAAGTAATGTAATTGGCAACACTTGTCGCAACATTGGACCTTGCTAAATATGCAAGATCCAAAATTCTATAAATATTCATTGCCTCTTAGTGAATAAACTTACATAGTATAAATATAAATTAGAAAGAGCTTTTCTTAATTGAAGCTTTTTTTTGTAGCTTTGAAAATGTAAGGAGCTTTTAAATGATTAGATTTTTCTCTTTATTGTAAACATCTTAGTAATTGTTGTGGGCTGTAGGCATTCAATTTTATCTATTATTACTATTTTGAAATAGACTACAAATAAATTTTATTTTCTTTGACTTTTTATATAATGCCTGTAAACTCGAGTGTGTGTAGTTTTACTTAATAATTGACAGAAACGTGTGTTTTTTTATATATTTAGAAGTATATTTAGGTATATTATTATTACGTTATTTTTTATAAAAATTCATTATATAAGACATGTGTCTTTAGAAAATTTTTTATAAAGCTTTTCTATTGATATATTCAAATAAAGAAAGAAAGAAGAAGAAGAAAGATAAAATAAAGAATTTTCTATTTAATATTATTTTTTTAGGCACAGAGTACAAAATCCCAATTCGTTCCCCAATTTCTGACCTATTTTCGAGATAGGACGAAATGCTTTATCGTGTTATTCTTTATTTCTCATTCTTATATATTTTTATCCAATCTCTTGAATCTTAAGATTTACAATTTATGTCCAGAAATAATTATCTTACGTTATAAATATACGGATATTCAAAATATACTCATTTTCTGTACGTATAATCTAATTTTTAATAATAAAAAGTTTAGATCAAAAACTTCACAAAAGAAAAATAACTTGTCAAGTCCAATGATAGATAAGCAATCTCTACGTCATAATAAAAGTAGCGTAAAATTTAGGAAGAAACCCTAAATTAAACCTCCTCCTTCCATTAAGGCGTCTAATCGATTCTTAGAAACTAATTTCTCAGTGGGGAGCTCGGAAAGTGAGGAAAAAACCTATTACACGGCCATTGGGATCCTGTTACTGAATATAAGGTGCCTGTGGGGAGGATGCGCGTAAGTATATGTTGTATGAACAGCTTATATGTAATTATTGTGGAAGTTTTATTTAAATGTGTATTAGAATATCTTTGGATATGATTATACAGTGTTTACTTAAAATAGGCCAGTCGTGGCGCAGTGGCACTAAGTGTGACTGCATAACCGACTGGTTGTGGGTTCGATCCCCACTCGAGGAGATGAAATATTTACTTTAA
>DWAO01000373.1:0-26767 GCA_018230605.1 Heliconius congener
AATATCATGGAGTTTCAATGAAATAAAAAAAACTATAGTAATTAACAATATGAATGTATAAAACAATAGCACATACCACTGGTGTTGTGGTGGACCTTGGATAATGACTTGAACGTGATGGGGTCAGAGCCTGACTGTATCTAGCCTCACTTGTTTGTGATCGTTGAGATGTGGATCTCTGAAAAAAAATATATAATAAATATAAGGAACAGTGAAAGTAAGGAAAATAAAGTGTTATATTTAGTCAGGAAAATATACCCTACAAAGTTTATATATTATTTAATGGTATCAATTAATAAAAAAAATGTTTATATTTCAATTTTTGAGTTGCAATCCAACTGATGCCTTGACCATTTTTATTTATATTTAGCTTTATAGGTGTCTATTTCTCCTATAATGTAAAGCATTATAGGAGAATTTCAAGCAATTTCAAGCATTTTAAAGTATTCTTATTATATTCTTATGAGTGGATAGATAGATGTTTAGATATCTTTAACTATAAACCAAATTATACATACCCCATTTGCAGGCAATTTAGTAGCAGAAGCCTCTCTACTTAATCGTGCACCAAATGTACCTCGGGCCGGTTCAGCACTCTTGGAACGACGACCAGTAGTGGAAGGACGACGAGCTTCTGTTGATAGGCGGTCAGTTGAGCCTGGACGACGTGGTTTTGGTAGAAGAGAAGGTTTCCCTTCTAATCTGAAGTATAAAATGGGAGATCATTTGTGGTTAGAGTTTATTAATTTCATAAGAGAAATACCTTTCAATTAAAGAGAAGACAATTATCTTAAAAAAGGTGCATATTAATAAATATGACCATTGGAATCCAGCAAAACTGTAAATAACAAAAAACAACAAAAACTGTTCAAATTGTTCAATTAACACATAATAAAGGAAACAAAATATGAGAAGTTCTATACAAATAATGCACAGGAAAAAAAGAAAATTCTATAATTACATTATACATAAGTAAATGAAAAGCTTAAAATAATTTAGTAATATTTATTGGCTTTGATTTAATCACTTTGATAAAATGTGGGTACACATTTAAAGGTATTGTAAATATAAATTTGTATGTAATTTTTTACTCCTTCATAAATATATATTTTTTCCATAATCTTCCTTAAATACAAATTGTTTGCACTTCTAAGTGCTCTACCTATATCTTTTTTGTTCCTTTTTTAAAAAAAATTGTTTGGATTGTAAGTAGTTTGGTAAATTTTATGAATATATGTGTTACATTAATCAGTTGACGAATATTTAAAAGTTTCATTTGTGTAGATGTTAATGGCTTACAATTGAAAAAGAGTTTCAATATTTTATTTAATTTAATTTGGTTTATTTGAATAATAGGAGAAAAACAAAAAAAAAACAATATTGATTGAGGTATTAGAAATTAAAGATTTACATTTTACTTAAAGCTACTAGTCTAACGTCTGTCTGTAAATAAACTTTGCAATTGGCACACATTAGTTGTGGGTTTCTTGCTAGGGAATTAATCATTTCATTTTAAAATAGGGTATAATGCATAAGAAAAATATTTAAAAATATTTAAATAGTTAATAAAGACCAAAACTTTGAAGATAGTCATATAAAATATATTAGGAGAGAAAAGACAGCTTACCGTGATTTAGTTTTTACAGATGATTGTCCAGATGTGAATCTATGTGGAAGCATGTTCATAGTTTAACGCACAATATACTTTATTTAGTTTAAATTTTAAAATAATTCGTTTATTTTGTAATTAAAAGTTTAAACCCAAAATAAAGTCTCAACCGTTTTTGTTGTTTTAAATTTAATTTGACAACTGTTTTGAATTGAACTGTATTGCTTATTTGCAGGTTGGCAGTTCTGCTTAGGCTAAGTCTACATTATACATATAAGCAAATTAATATGTCATCGCTCATCGCCTACTGAATTAATTAAATAAATAAATTAGTATTTGTTCAATAAATAATATAAAAAATTAAAATCTGTAAGAAATATTTACCGTGGGTAATTTTTTTATTATAAAATTGTTAATATTCTAGAAAAAAAACACACAAAAGAATTATATATGATATGAATGATGAAGAATGCGATAAAATAGACGTTCTTTATTAAAAGAAATGTTTGTCAAAAGGCTAAAGGTGATGAAACGAAACAATAATTTAATAATAATAATGATTTTTTTTTCAGTTTCGCCACGTATCCCGTATAAAGAATGATACCTAGAAGGAACTTACTGCTAAGACACACCGTTCCTAACTTTCCACCGAATTTAAAGGCATTGCGTGTTATGTGGCGGAACTCAACACTGCGCTTGCCTGGTTGATAGTTTCTACCTCAAAATTGGGTTTAGATTCCACCCGAACCTACATACATACATATGTTGCAAGTTAAAAGCTTTTAAAAATAGACATGTTGTTCGTTCGTTTTTTTCATAATATGAAAATTAATTTTATGGACGCCTGTTATTAATTTTGTAGGTGCCTTGAGGCACAAGAGTGGGACTGTAAATGCGACAAACTATGGTTTCGATCTACACTTGGTGAAATAGAATATTTAATATTTTCATTTTTACGTCCTGGTGACGAGGTAAAGTGTAGGGTTGATTTCATATATCTTTATGGGAACGAACCTAACATGGATGGAACCTGGGGAGCTAGCCCAGGTTCCATCTGCCTCACCTGTTATGTGCAGTGCGAAGCTTAAAAAATGTAGTAGAGAAATAAAAGAATCATCAACGAAATTAAGTGAATGTTATATTCTTTTCTAAAGGAAATAAATACATTTAAAAAAGTAAACAACTAAAAATAAAATTACTTCAATTAAAATTACTTGTTACCTTTGCTTGTTAATTATTTTTAAATTTGTAGAAATTGAAGTTGAATCCGTAAAATATATTGAGTTTTATTTTAAAGTTAATGAAATAATGTTATAATTTAAATTCAACATTACTTATTCCCAAGCATTTGTTTGCTAACTATTTTTTCAGTTTCTTGTACAATTTGTGGGAAGATGGGGTCGAGTAAGCATAATTTTACAAAATTCCTATATTCTTCTGGTAAAGTAATTTCATTCAAGCAGAATGTACCTTTTTCTTGAAATGCTTCTTTTAAAAAATCATTTATGTTCATATATTTTGGTTTAATTTTGTTTTTTGATACAACAGAATTGTAATTCACCACAGGAAAACAAGAGCGGAGCTCCTTTATATATTTTCTAATATTAGTGCATATTTTGAATTTAATTTTTCGCATCTACGAAATATAATGACCTAGTCCTTAGTAGCAATTATTAATATAAAATCTAGTATTTAATTAAAGACATATCATTTTTTAAAGTAACATACCTCTGAGCCAGCGACATTGATAATCAATATCAGTATATCATCTTTAAGAATCCCTTTAACTTTACCAACGAAATTTATTGATTCTAAAATTTTATCACCAGCAGTTATTATTAATAAATCATAATATACTCTAAGCAAAAGATTTGTTGAGTTAAAATCGTATTTGACCCAACTATCGCAACGCCATATTCTTAAATTTGCTATTGGTGTTGTAATTATACCTGAAATGAATATGAATTCTATATAGATTTCTTTTATAAATGCATTTAACGCATTTTAAAAGAAATCTTGAACATGAATGAACTATACTCTTAATGTTGTTCTCCATTTCTCGGATAGAAAAATGCTATTTTTTTAGAAAATTTATATAACGGTAAACTATTTAGCTTACTAACGATGAATTTTTATATTCATTGTAAAAGCGCGGTAAAATATGTGTGATGTTTTTAAGACCACCAAAGGTGTTGTTGAGGTCAATCCTAATAATAAATATATTCTATAAATTATACAGAAGTTATTATAATTATACAGAATTTAATTAACAAACTACGTTAATCCTTAATTAAAAAGTACGGTACCGTTAACTACAGTTTAATTTATTTTATATAATTATTTAACTTTGGCTAAAATTGTTCCTGAACTGAAATAAACACCTCAAAACTGAAATGTCATCTGTCTGTAAAATACTTGATAGATGAACTATGAAGTTTTCCTATAATATTATTAATTTTACAAGTGAGAATAGAATAGCACTATTTATTGTTTAATATCTATCATATGAAGAATATAAAAACTACTCTAATTATAAATAATAATTTATGTAAATGATAATTTAATGTTATAAATATGGCAGGTACATATTATTTTGTAATAGTGGGTCACTCTGATAATCCTATATTTGAAATGGATTTTATACCTGTTACCAAAGAAGTGAAGGTAGGCCTTATACCCCCAAAAATATATAGTACTAGAAATTAATTATTTAAACAATGTCTATTCATTCTGCATGTTTCGCAAGTATAATTTTTTTTCAACGATTACATTTGTAACACTATATAAAATGATATATTTTTAAGAAAGAAGACAACAGACACTTGAATCAATTTATAGCGCACGCTGCGCTGGATTTAGTTGATGAGCACATGTGGAAAGTAACAAATACATATCTGAAATCTGTTGACAAATTCAACCAATGGTTTGTTTCAGCATTTGTCACTGCTAGTCAGGTATGAATGAAAGTAGAATATAATTAAAAAAATTGCAATTTCAAGTATCTGTACAGTATATTTAACAATTTTAAAAATGGGATTCCTTACTCATGGGACTCAACCCTCTTTTGGAATCAGTCCAAACACTGACCATTAAGCAGTACATTCTAGTCGAGCTATGTCAAAAATCTTATGTTTAAGAGCATGATTATTAGCACAAATTTTAATTGAGATCTTTGAGTAAAAAGTTTTATAGTAATGATGGTTCATATCTATAAAACTTGACATGGTTGTCTCTATAGTATTTAGTTAAAATATAAAAAATCTCTCTACATTACTGCTAACAACAATTAAGTTGAATATGCTTAAAACAATATTAATGTTACATGATAAGAAGGTATGGCTTAGTGATTTGCATACTCAGGGACAAAGACAAAGTAAAGGTTTATTTCATGTTAAATTTTTAATAAATATTTATTGGTATTATAGTATTAATTATAACCTTTTTTTGTAGATGAGATTTGTTATGGTACATGATGCACGCAATGAGGATGGTATAAAAAATTTCTTTACTGATGTTTACGAAGCATACATAAAACTTTTATTAAACCCTTTCTATAAAGAAGATACTATTATCGCATTCCCAGCTTTCGAGAAGAAAGTACAATTGCTTGGCAAAAAATATTTAACATAACTATATTTAAAGATCTAGGTCCTAATTCTGTTATTTAATATTAATACTAAGTAAATATTTAAAAATAAAAGAAAAATATTATGAAAGACTGTTTTATTTAACAAAATAGTAACTAATAATACTGTTAAATTCACTTGCTTGTTAACAAAAAGCATGTCAAATTACCCACATGTAAATATTTTAATAGATAATTGGTTTCAATTACCACTGATAATAAATAAAATTGAAATATTTATTATTATACAAACTTTTTAAATCAGGTATACATGGTGGGTGTAGGTATATATTTTTAAACAAGTGAGTTATAATTTTAAATGTTTAATTTTTTTAAGAAACAAACTAAATTGTATATTTTTATATTGTTATAAATTTATTCCAAAATATGTATTGTCTAGTTCAATATAAGTTTGGTAGTCCCAGGTCTTCTTCAGGAATACTTTCATTAGAGAAGTCATCTGAAATACAAATTATTTAATAAGTTAAGATAAATACAAAAATTTAAAAATAAACTTAAGCTTAAAAAATTTAGGAAGCCAGTTGTGGCCCAAGTGCACACAAGCTTGCAAATGTAAACTCAACAACATAATAGTTTTGATTCCCACTCGAGGAAATGAAATATTTAATATTTTCATTTCCTCACTCTGGTAACAAGGGAAAAGTAGGTTTCCACGTTCGCTCTCCCTACCCTGCTATGTCCTCTACATATATACATACAGTGTGAAGTTAAAAAATATAATAAAAAACATCTTGGGTTATTTTGAGAGAAAAAATAATAAATTTACATTTTCATTTTCATTTTGTCATTCTGGTGTCAAAGCAAAGTGTGGCATTGAGTTCTGTCACTCAATCAATTTGATGAAAAGTAGGGAACGGAAGTATCTCAATGGGAATAGAGTATCTTAGCACTAGGATTGAAGGCTCATTTTTGATAAGTGCAGGATATAGAATGATGTTAAAAAAAAGTTAAGATACAACTCTGTCACAAAATCATTATTTAAAGAAGAAAAAGGATCTGGGATACTTCTTCCTGTTATACTATATTCACAAATACAAAGCAAGAACAACAAAAAAAAGTATACTCTACCTGTAAAGAATTCATCTTGATATGAACAGTCAAATTCCAAGCTATGATTTCTAAAAGCTGGCGGAGGTGTGTTTGGTGGAGATATGTGTTTTGTCAACTCTGGTTCTGGCAATGTCAAATAGTCCAGCAAATCTGATTGATCTGTAAATACAAAATATGACAATTTTTATAATAAGAACAAAAAAGAAATATTAAAAATATGTAGCCACTAATAATTGTAATAAATACTTGTTTACAGATTTTAATGAATTCAAATTGATATCACTATGAACATAAAAGTTTAAACAGTAATCATATCTACATAAAATCCAAGAATATTGTTTAACATACCATACTTATATAAAGGTTTTGTAAATTCCATTTCAGCAAAACTAAAACTTTTGTCATTTGATACACATTCATTGTCCGTATATATGAGGGAACCAACGTTAACAGCTCGAGGAGTAAATACTTTTCGCATAGGAGTGGCTTGTAATGTTTTACCAGTGTTTGAAAGAAAAGATTTTTTATTTTCGACAATCTTCTTTACGGGCTCATTCGGTTTGATTGGACCGGATGAGACTGTTTTTCCCATATTCTCTATAAATTTTAATAAAACAAATATTAATGTTATTTAAAGTAACATGACCGCCTATTGATATATATTTTTTATATTCTTACCAATATTAGAAAACGGCTGTCTTGTTACATTTTTCACTGCTTGCCGCATCACATGGTCACCGAAAATATTATAAAGCGAGTCTGCCATTTCGTAAAAGTATTTTAACTTACGCTGGTATAATATAAATTTAATATTCTCACTGTGTAATTAGTCGTTACTTTTTGAAATAGTAAGCGAGCAATTTGAAAGTTGAATGCAATTTTTCTGTGTCAACGTAAATTTGGATGTTGCAAGAAAAAAAAAATAGGCGTTCAGAATTTATAATTTTAGGACATTACCGTCTATCGTAGTATGAGATGACAAAATTAATATATTTTATCATTAAAAGGCTTTGTGTAAAGTATTTTCTTCGTCTTCATTTTTAACTATAACATCCAAGAATTTATTATCTGTGAACTTCTGTAAATTACAAGTTACAACCATAAATAATAATTCTATAAAGTATATTCCAAAAGTCAGGTGTCAACATCACGATTTTTCTTCCAACAAATAAACATTGAATTTTCTTCAGATTTTGTTGTTTAGTGCTTGTAATTAGTTTTAAATACTAAAAACATGATATAGGGATTGATTTATATTTGACATCATCTATTTCAACTAAGTTTTTATACTATTCTGTATAGAAATGTCTAATTCAGGAGATAAACCAAGTACAAATGGAGTTACAATAGATCCTCTACAAAGACTGGCATCAATGAAACCTCCCCGGGATCTCTCGCTGGGTGGAGTTAAGCCTAATAAAAAAATATTTACGCCAAATCTAAACGTGACTAGGAATAAAAATAAAGGGTAATGTTGAATTAATCAATTTTATAAAATATTTCCCTATGCATAAGTACTTTATAATGAATAATTGTTTGATAAATATTTTAGCCCCTCTACAGCAAATTCTCGTGATCAAAAAAAAGATGAAAAGAACAGAAGGGATCGAAAGTCAGACAAAAATAAGCTTGCTAACAAGAATGGGCCTAAAATAATTAAATCTGGTGGAGTGTTTTCTGAAGGTAAATTATTACATGAAATTTGCTTTATATTATACATATTCTTTTTATATGTATGAGGCCTTGTGCAGTTACACAAAGTGCAGTTTTTAATTCTGTCACTAAATATCTCCAGTACAAATAAGTTGCTTTTTGTTTTACAATAATAAAAAAAAAACATTTTTCAGGTCTTGGCAGTGCTGAAAGGCATCATAGCAGAGTATCATATGGTAGAGATAATGATGCAACCCCTGTTTTACAAAAACCAACTATTAAAGTTAAAGATATTGCAAAGGTATATTATTTTAGTTACTTTAGATTTTATTTCTGCAGGACACTTGATTGGTTATAGTGCTCTATATATTATAGAAACCTTAAAATGTGATTTCGTATAATTGATTTACAAAAAAACTAATAAAAATTTTTTCATTAACATTAGAAAGGAAGAGAGGCATTAACTTTAGTGAACTGGTGGTAAATTATTTGACATTCAAAAAATGAAGCATGTAACTTCTTATTTTGAATAAAATTTGACTTTGACTTTTGGCTGCTGATGGGAAAGTTATGATGGTTTGATGATCACTGTATTTCTTCTTTTTAAGTTCACACTGTCATCTGCATAGAGTAGGCAAAACTTAGTGTGAAGATACTCCATTCCCCATTCACACACTTTGGTTACCCATCTTATGCTGAATTCTTGAGGCTATGTGTATTGAGTGCCTGGTTAGCATAACAGAAAAATGTAAATATTAAATATTTCATTTCTTCCAATGGAAAATGAACCCTGTTCCATGACTGGCCTCAATAAATATACTTACAGATAGATAATGAACTTGAAGAACAAAAACTTAAAAAAGCCTTTGGTGACGGCACATCATATGAGGATGAAAGTGAAGACTTCAAGAAGATGCTAGATGTTGAGGCACCTGTCAAACTACCAATGGACGATGGAGGTATGTTTATTATTATTTAACTGTTCATAATATGTGGAATAATAGAAAGATTATTATAACATATTATTATTTAATTATATATTTATTGTTTTTTTTTAAAGTTTGTCTGGTTTCAATTATTATACTATATTATCAAATGGATATGTTACAATCCTAAATCTGATCTAAACTAATCTAGCTTCAAGCTGTTTCCTTAGCGGGGTAGTCAGAGAGACAATCCTAAAAAAATTAAATAATGAAGATTCATCATGAAGCTTAAGATTCATCATAGTTGACTATTATAGCAGTTGAGGAGAGTATTTAGTTGAACAATTAGATCTTACTTAGGCTAGGTGCAGAATGCTGACAAGTTTGTTACATAATGGTAATTGTTAGAAATGGGCAATATTTTTAGAATTACCTGAATTTACTTTAATATAATTTTGACATTAATAATATGTATATTTTAATGTTAAATCACTCTTCACACATCTTTTATATGAATTAGTATTTGTTTTTTTTTTATGTAGTAAAACTATGAATTTAGTTTCAAATTTGGAATTTTGAATGAGGTAAGATATAGTGTAGTTAATTGTTTTATAGGCTTTACGAATGTGAAGGCAGTGAAGATAAAACAGGAGGTGGTTATCAAAACGGAGCCATCAGAGGACTGTGCCAGTAAGATCTTAATTATACAGGCTTGTGATTGTGCTATAACAAATTAAAATATATAAATTAAATTAGACATTTACTGTAATTTTAAATTGTTTGGGTTAATTTCCTATTAGAGAATAATGTGTATATAAAAAATGAGAATTTAGCCGCCAATATTAGTTTTTTTTATATAGCATTGGGGGCCATGTATAAATGACGTCACACGTTATCGGGGATGGGTCGTCGATCGTAGGCGTATGAACGGGTGGACGGGCTGAATTCATATTAACAAATAATTAAGGCTATATGTACACCCAGAAAATAAACCTGGACTTTAGCTTTGAACAGATGTTTGTGTAAATGTTGTTTTTTTTTTATTTTTCGAGGCAATAAGTAAAATTTCTGGGGTGGACATCAGACTATTCTGGGCTCTCCTCATCTTCCTTCACCCATGAATTCACAAATGACCACAACTGTATACATACAATATTTTAATTGTGTGCCACAAGGCACTTGTAGGGGACAAGTATCACTAGATACGCTTGTGTGGGGAGGGTTCCTAAATTTCATGGCATCACATGTCAAAATATAGTATACAAAAGATTTCGCAAGTGCTGTTTTAAATCAATAATATATACATTATTACTATATACATTGATGGGTGAGACGGGAAAAACGAAAATCATGTAACGAAATTTATGCATAGGCCCCATAGACGTTGACTTTTGAATAAAAATCCATTAAATATTGAATTATTTTTATAATGAATAAAGTATTCAAAAAGAATATATATATTTTAATTTATTATATCACTATCGCACCAGTTCTGTATGAGATCGCATCAAACAAACGCACAGTACTCGTGTCTGACGCGTTACACGGTGCTAATATCAGCCGATATATTTCTTTAGAACGTTTCGATCTTTTGTGGTCTTAATGTTCTATATTGCTTTTGATTTTGATTTGGTTAATGGGAATTTTGTGTAAAATTATTTTTAAGGGTTTTGTTTTAAAAATAATTTATGTTAATAGTGGTAGTAATTATGTATATTAAAAAAAATATATAAAAATAAATTCCATTGTTACATTGTTGCAAGTTTTCATGCAGTATTTTTTTATAATTTTAAGAATGCTGCCATAGTATGAAATAGGTTTTGAATAATTAAAGCCACATTTACTATTCAAAAATTACATAACGTTACATACAATATATATTTGTGTATCTTTTTTTTAATATGGAGGAATCCAGATTGTACTTTTTTTTAATAAAACGGTAACTTTTTATTATAATAATAATAATAAAATCAAGATTTTATATCCAAATTATATTTATCAATGCATGTACTGGGTAATATTATTTGGAAATTAAATTAGTCAGTTAATTAAAATATAATCTGGATTACCTAAAAGTGGTTTCCATTTCACAAAAACTATTGTTTAGGAATTAATTAAGGTTGCTATAGTTGGTATTAATGGTAAAAAGGGCTGCTTAATTATTATAACGTTTACTTTAATATATTTTGATCTAATTTTTTATCGTAATGTAATCCTAACCTATGTAATCGTAAAATGATTTAATATTTCAGTGCCATTTGTAGAAGAGCAAGCTCCACCTGATGTGAAGGAACTGTTTGAAGATACAAATGTGGTTAATTTGTTGAAGAGTGATAAACCTACGCTTATACTATTGCAGGTGTGTTATTTATAATTGATGTTTTTTTTTATTTATACTGTTTAATTATTTTAGAGACTAGAGAGCTTCTCACTTTATCCCGCATATATCCCGCAGGGTAGGCAGAAGTAATGTAGGGTTAAGACACTCCGTTTCCCACGCACCACCACGCACAAATTTTCAAGATATTCTATGTTAAATGCATAGCTCAACGACGCCTTTTGTCTTTTTATCAAAGCGTGAAAATAAAAATAATTTATTCCCGTGTGGGAATTGATGGTTATCAATATAATTTATGTTTTTATTTAAATTGTAAAATTTAAATAAAATTTATTGAATGTATAAATTATATTAATTATTAAATTTATATTGATTATCTTACGGAAAATGCAGGATAATAAAACAATTATAAGTGGTATGCGAGCGAAGCCGCGAATGGGCCGCTAGTATATAAATAAAGACTCAAAATTCTTCAGGGAAAAAAATTTTATTGACACCCCATCCTTTCATAAAAATACAGATACCTGTAGATTTTCGCAGTGCGATCTTAAGCGATTAGCTTTATACATTTTTCGTTTATGGGGGGGTAGTAAGTTCGATACTCAATTAGCGCAGTGTTATGACAGCACCGGAGGTATAGCGTGTTGAAAGGCCGTTTTTTGCCATGTTACTAGTGCGAAGAAATGAAAATATAAAACAAAATATCATAACCTCGAGTGGGAATCGAACTCAAGACCCTCGCATCTACAGTTACACGCTTGTGCCACTGAACCACGGCATGGCTTCACTAGTATAATTATTTATAATAGAATTTAGATATATTATGATTATTCGTTAAACTTGTATTTTTATTTCTCAGCTAGCGGACACGCTGCCAGGTCGCGGCGGTGGGAGAGACGAGGATGTGAGGAGGAAACATGATCAACCATCTACCTCCAATGAGGAAGAGACACCTGTATGTATCTATAGTTTTTTTAACTTCACGCTGAATTTTGCACATAGCAGGGTAGGCCGCGCGAACGTAGTGTTAAGACACTATGTTCTCTATTAAGACACTTACGATTCCCACTTTCTGCCGAATTTGGGAGGCTTGTTAGCCAGCTCCGCCACTCATACTACATTTGTGTATCAAATTCTAATTTACTCCATATTTTGTCTACATCGCTGAACACTTCAGTGGCGTAACTTAACACAGCATTTTTTAAATAGGAGCTTGTCCTTTTTTAGACAGACAATCGATGTCGATTAAAGGATTTGGAAGAAGGCAAAATAGGAAATCTAAGGGTCCATAGATCGGGACGCGTCACTCTTGTACTGGGAGACACTATGTTTGAGGTAAAATGTTACACTATGCTATAATAATATAAATGTGAAAGTTTGTGAGTGTGGATGGATGTTCGTTCTACTTTCAAACAAAAACTACTTACTGAACGCATTCGAATATTACGATAACTTTTTAAATAAATTTTTTTTGCAAAGCTTAGCAAAAATCGTAATATCTTGTTTCGCCTCCTCTCGTAATAGACCTTGATACATCACAATAGCGCATAGGCTACAATTTATGTTAATCATTTTGTATAATTTGGATATTATATAAAGTTTAAACTTTAAGCTGGCGATTTTAACATTTTATGGTTCTATATACAACATTTATATATTAAAAAATAAAACACTGGTTTAAAACTATTTTCCAACAGGTATGCTCAGGTACCAAAGCCTCATTCCACCAAGAAGTGGTATCAGTGGGAACCAATGAAGCATCTCGCTCTGCGAACCTTGTATCCCTTGGAGCTTTGCAACACAAACTGAATGTCACCCCGCACTGGCAAGCCATGTTCAATGACATGTCTGTGTAGTGGCTCAGGGTCACTAACCTGGAGACATTGTGACCCTGGAGATACTATTGTTGATAAATATACATTTATATGTTGTTATTGGTTGTTTTATTGTTTTTATCGTTTAAAGTGTATTTAGTATAGAACAGCTTTTTATTGGATTATAGAGCAGGCAGAGACTTAGTGTCAAGATACACAAGATTTCAGCCCAAATTGAAAATATTATGTTAAATGCATTACTTACTGCGAATGGAGATTGAACCTACAAACATCATATTTACAGTCAATTGTATGTCTATAAACTTTAGTTATATGAAAAAAATATTATTTTCCTTATTTAGGAAAATAATATTTTCATTTGTAATATGTAAAAATTGTAAAATTTTGACAATATAGTTTCTTTTCTATTCATATTTTTAGCTTTATGAACATTCTACAATTAGACCAATGTCATTCCCACACAAACCGATTTTCATGAATTTAATTGACAGAACTCAACTCCATGAAGAAATGAAAATATTTGATTCTCCTGAATGGGATTCCAATAAACAATTGTCACAGTTACATAATCATCGCATTTACTCAGACACTGCTCCCAATTGTTTTAAAATATTTCACTATAAAAATAGTTGTAAATTTATTAAAAAAATGTTTATTTTTAGTTCAATTATCATCAATTTAACAAATAAAAAAAAAGAAAATTTATAATTTTTGTACTTTATTTAACACTTTTATTATATACCTAAATAATAATCTTTCGCTAGTTTCTATTGAGCCTTAGCTTCTTTTGTTTCTTTCTCCACAACAATGGGAGAATCTCTTTCTGGGAATAAATTTCCTTTTAGATCAATAGCAAAGTTGTAGTCCACTGGGTTGGCAAGAGCATGGTCAATTGCTGCTTCAAGATTGTCAGGGGTAATGAATGTTGAACTTAGCTCCTGAAAAAATATTGCAAAATGGCATATGTGAAACGTAAGAAGGGACCAGTCAGCAGAGAACAGGAGTGATTAAATTGAAAATTTGCATGCTGGTTTTTCTTAGAAGAGTTTTACAAATTTCTGTATAAATATCATCATTTCTTAAGAGAAAATGCCATATAGACTTATCACACACTAAGGAAATTAAAATATTTGAAAATATAAAATTTTTAGGACTGCAATGGAACCTTTCTTTTTAACTGATTACATTTTTCTATAAATCTTTCTTTCATTAGAGTGTGTGAATAATACTATGAAAATTTCAGAAATAAATTTAAATGTCCAAAATGGTAATTATAAATTTATAATATTACCTTTTGTTTTCTAATTTCCACTGAAGCTTTGCTTATTTTGTCTCTTAATTCTTGGTCCTTTGCTTCTATTCGTTTCAATATATAATCTTCCATGGCTGCCAATTCTGTTTTCCTTCTTTCTTCCCTTTCCGCAGCAACTTGAATATTCCATTTCTCATTAATCTGAACACACTTCTCCCATTCCTCGGCTTCTAAGCGCTGTGACATCTCAGAACTAGCACTTGCTAGTGAAGATTTTTCTTTAATCATTTCTTCGTGATAAAAACGCCTTATGGCACGCATTTGTGTCTTGTAGTTGTTGTTTATCCGTAATAGCTCTAAACGTTCTTCTTCAGATATAACAGGTCTTTTAGGGATGCGATATATTTTACTTTTAGCAACAGGAACCCATCTGGGTTTTCTATGTGCTTCGGCAATTTGTATAAGTAATGGCCATGAACGTTTAAGTAAAATATTTTTGGGTATCATTTTAATTATTTATAAATTATATATGTAAAATTAATTATTTTCCAACAATAACATAACCTGTAAAATACAGAATTAGAAATCAGAATAGAAAAAATCACGACATTGACAGCAAACGTCAGGTGACTTTTAAAATTTGGAATGGTAATAAAGCATTTACACATCAGTAAATTACGAATTATACCGTAGAAACTGTAATAAATATAAGTATTCTTAAAGATGCTAAAGTGTTAATTTCTGGCGACGTGACTCTACTACACGTACTTTAGTCGCCTCTTACGACACCACCAGTACCAGGATGATCCTATTCTAGGCCGGGATCACACGGCACAAAAGTTTCCGCTATGTTTAAATTTTTATACGTTTTTAAATAAGTATTTCTTAAGTGTGAAATAACACTTTAAAAATGTAATAACAACTTTCAATGAATTGGAAGCTTAATATAAAATAATTATAACATTTATACATACAAAAAAGAAGAAAAAAAAACAATAAATTTCCAGTTCCATTTAAAGGTTAAATATACTTGTTTTACATACAAAATTTAAATTACTTTAATAATTTAACTTTTTTTTTATTTAATATTATAATTTAAAACTTATAAGTCATAACTTATATATAATTTGACATTTGTTCTTATGCCAGCCAGCCGTCAGTGTAGTGTTGACTTGGGGGGTTTGTGATTTGTGGATATGCCGGACGCTTTATAAAGAACTGTGTAACTAATGATACATTCTGTATTAAATATAAACTAAACAACAAAAATGATTAAAATAGCAGCAATTAATATTGAATCTGAAGAGAGCGGATCGGAAGAGGAGTTCTATAAAGAGGCACTAGAGCAAATAGCTTTTCAAGAGTATGCAAGAGCTCTAGAGTTGCAAAGAAAGGGAAATGTCGCTGAAGCTACACAGCTCTTGAAGGATTTATTAAGCACTGAACTGTTATCTGATGTACACAAACCAAAATCTACGGATGAGCAAGTTTCACGGCCCTTATTCAATTTAAAATATTTGTGCTATAAAAATCTTGCGTCTATGTTGCAAAGTGTTGGCGAGTTAGATGAGGCAATAAAAGCTTTCTCCGCTGCGTCTGAACTTGATGAAACTGATATTACTCTCTGGCATCGTCTAGGAGAGGTAAGCATGCAGGCTAAAAATTATGAAATGGCTTTATATGCATTTCAAAGGGGAGTTGAAAGAAATCCCCGTCACTGGCCTTGTTTGGATAAAATGATTATTCTTTTACTAGGCCTAAAGTATAAAGAACACTGTATAGCTGCAATCCATGATGCTTTGCAACTTGATCCTGGTTATATGAGGGGACTTGTTTATAGAAGATACATTTACACAGTTTATAGACATATGAGAGAATATATGTCATACATTAACCCTATTTATATATGGAATGAAGCAGATGATGAGCCAATAGATGAGTGTGTAGCTGAAAAATTAATAAAAGAAGCTGAAGAAATTCAAGAAATATCAGCACAACAACAAAAAGCTGAAGAAATAAAAACCACTATTCCTAAATTAAAACTAGAAAAGTCAATTAATAAGTATAGTTGGAAATCTGTAGGTGATTCATTAGTTAATATGCATAAATATATAACAGAAAATTGTTTTAGTCATGCCTCACATATAGACATAATTGTGGAAAAAGAGGAAGTATGTGAAGAACAAAGTGAACTAGTGGAACAAAGTGTAGCTGACAGTGAAAAAGCTTCTGTGAGAAGAAGAGGTAGTGCCATAACAGCACTAGAAAGATGGGAATGGTGTAATAGACGTAAATCAGGTAGAAAAAAACTTGACAACCAGGAAACTCTGTATGATAGCCTTTATAAATTAGTACCTCTTGATTTAATGTTGGAGTCACAAAATAAAAAGCAAATTAAAGAGACATCCCTAGATGCAGTGAATTTAGAAATGTTTTTTGATGAGAAAGCAAATGAATATGAAAGTGATGAATATTTTGGTAAAAATGCAGAAGAAGATGATGTTAAATTATTTTTAGACAAATATATGGAAAATACAAAAGATATTATTGATTTATTGAATAGTTATCTTAGTATATTAAGCCTGAAATACAAATTTAAGTGGCCAGAGGGTCTGTCTGAGGTGTATGTGGAAGCAAATAATTGCTACAACAATCACATTGATATTCCAGCATGTACTGATTATAATCATGACAATTTAGTACATTTTGTATCTGTTAATTTGTTAGCACAAGAATTTATGGTCAATGAAAAATTAAATTCAACATCTGATAAAGAACCTACACATGAATTAAGTACTGCAGAATCTATAGAAATAATAGTGACACAAAAGCCCAATATATTTTCTGGTACCGATTGCTTAGAAATGATGCTACGATCTTTGTGGCTTAAAATACACATACATCAAGTGAATAAGTGTGAGGATTATATGTTAGAATGTCTTTATCAACTATTGGAAGAATTCAATGCAATGGGTGAACATCACAACACCTATTGTCTTAATCTTGTTAACTTTACCTATAAACCAAATATCCAAGAGAATGTAATTTTAATAAATATAAATTCTTTGCAGAGAAACACAAAACTAGCAGTAGTTAAGGATTTATACAGCCAGAATAATTATGATGAACTGTTATCAATTCTTATGGAATATTTTGATCAATGCAAGGAGGTAGCCACAAAGCAAGATGAGAAAATGTCATTAGATTTTGCAACTCAAGTATGTCTCATAATTGAAAGTTTCTGGGCATTAAACAAGGTTGATTCCTGTCTAAAGTGGGCATTTATATGTTTGCATGAGTCACTTGAAATATATTTTATAACAATATCAATTACAAAAGAAAATGAAAAGTGGTCTAGGGCCATTAATAAAATATTATGTTGTATTGAACACATCCTTGATACAGAGGGAATATCATCTCTGGATATGGTATTAAGAAGTGAATTGAGTCAGGGAATTAATGACTTAATAAAGATAGCTAGTCATCAAATAGAAACTACTTCATCTACACTACCATTTGATACTATTGCTCCATGGATTATACTTCATTATATTTTACAAAGAGAAGAAGATGAAAAAAAGAATAAAAAGACTGATGGCAGTGACCGGTCAATTGCAAACAAAAATACTGTTGCATGTGATGAAGTACCAATTCCTTTACAAATTTTATTTACTGCTCATGAGGAATTAGGTGACAAAACTTGGTGTTGCCATTCAGAAGGAAAGCTGCTCTATTTTATTCTTGACAATGTAGTGCCCCGTCTTCGGTCTCCAATACTTGCCAAATCTTTACAGCAAATAAATCGATGTTTGGAGCAGTGTGTTTTTTGTCTTTACGGACATCCTGCAAAAAAGGCCAAGTCAAAAGTAATCGACCACAAAGCTACTTCACACACTTTAGATTGGAAAAGAGCTCAACAGATTTACGAAATATTTCGGCCTACTGACATGCCTACATTGATTGGTAATGTGTCTGCTATTACAAGTGACACAGAGACATTATTTCAACGCATCTTGACTTTATTGCCAACAGAATATGATCCAGCAAAGTATGTCATGGAAACCGAAAAATATATAAACTGTGTAGAGGAGAAGCTACCGTCGGTTCCTCCATTGTTGCCATACAAAATGAGGGACATATACTTCTTTTTGGGTGATTATTATTTTAAAAAGGAAGATAATGAATTGGCAATAAAATATAATGTAATGGATGTGGTTATTAACAATGACCGATTTTTATCTTGGGCTGAAATAGCCCTTGCTAAGGCAGCTATTATAGATAATGCTTTGAAATTATATAAAAATTTTGATGGTGAGGCCGATTTTTTAAATACTGCGAAGTCTACTATGCGATGTTTCAAGCGATCGGTAAATTTAAATCCTAGAGTTTCTTACTTATGGGTGGAATATGGAACATTTGTATATCGAGTGCACTCATTCTGTTCGAGATTATTAAAACAGGCTAGTGAATCTCTTAGTATGGAAGAATTTAGAATACTCGAAAAACAAAAAGAAGAATGTTTGCGTATAACTAATAATTGTTTGACAGTTGTAGAACGCTTGAATAATAGTACAGATTCTGATAAATCTGATAATTGGTTGTTATATTATACGCTAGGCAAGGTAGCAGAGAAGAGAAATGAAGCTCCATCGATTTATCTCACTTTTTACATGCAAGGCGTTAAAAGTTTACAAGAGGCGGGTGCTATATATCCGTCAAAAATAAGTTACAATACACCACCACACCTGAGTATAGAAGTTTTAGAGCTTCACTATAGAATACACGCTTCTATTCTTAAATATATTGAGCAGCACGAAAACAAACGAATTTCTACATCCGTTGGAAAAGTGTTTATTAAATGTCTGGAGGAATGGCAACAGGGACCGTTCAAAAAAAAAATAAAAAAATATAATGATGAGAGTGAAAATGAAACAAAACCGGAAATACAATCATCTTTTCAAGCCGCTAATATTTTGAAACGTTCTGTTAGCGATGCGGGTGAAAAGGACAATTTCGAAGCGAAACGATTAAAGTCAGAAGCAGCTCCAAAAAAGAAACGATCAGCTTCGTACGATACTGAAAGTCACAAAGATTCCATAATAACACCCGCAGTTGATATCAAAGATATAAAAGAAGATGAAAATGTAATCGCAGATCCTAATCCTGATGCGTCGTCCACTTCAAATGAACAGACAAGTAAAGGAATGGATTGTGTAGAAGAAAAGAAAAACGATATAGTTTCTGAAAGCAATGATGTGAATAATGACAAGCAAGACGAGAGTTCTAGGTCTTCTACATCATCGTCTTCGTCAGGATCTAGTGATTCCTCGTCAGACAGGTCTAGCGATTCTAACGCTAACTCAGATTCTTCGAGTGGATCTTCGGAAGATATAACTGAAGAACAAATAAATAAAATAGTTTCTGAATGTCTCGATGCGCTGGAAGACTGTGCAAGTCGTTATACGCCTCACTATAAAGCTTTATATAGACTCGCACATTATCATTTTTATTCAAAGAAAGGTAAAAATATTGAAAAATGTAGAGACTTAATGTTGTCTGCTTTTGTTTCAAGATCAGGCCAAAAGATGTCGGGGTTGTTTAGTAAAGGAAGATCTAATAATTTCTTTAATAATATTTGGCGCTTCCCTTCTACCGATGTAGAAAAGCCCGGAGGTTTCGCTGCTCATATGAATCGCTCAGTGTTGCTTACTTTAGAAATATTGAAGGAGATAGATGACCATAAAACTTTATTAGATTTAAGCTTACATTTGCGAAAAAATCCAGAAAAGGATAAAAAATATTTGCGCGATTCTGATAGAGTTGATTTGGCACAACAAGCATTTTCATTATCAGTGCAATCTTTAAAGGGACAGGTCTTTAGATTTAGTCAGCAAGCCGACTTAAAAAGTAACGAAGTGGAGAGACAAGCTCTAAAGAGTCTAATGTTTGACATTTACAAAGCGTATGGTAAAGTACAAAGACAACCGAATTCAAAACAACTAATCAACTTACTAGTAGATGCTTACAAACTCATAATAACAACTCCTGTTACAGAAAATATGAATTTAGTTGACCTCAGTATGAAATATAGTCAGTCGTTAAAGCAACAGGCAACACAAGTGGCAAGTATGGATAAGGTTCAAACGTTACCTAAGAAACAGAACATAAAATCGATTGAAACAGCTGAAAATCGTTTGAAGCCTGCACCACCTCAGCCAGTTCAGACGAAATCAGATCCTAAACCTCAAACGACATCATTACCGTCATCATCCTCGATTTTACCAAAAATACCAGAACTATCATTCCAAGACTATTTGCCCAACTTTTTAAGCGATCCTTTGCTCACTCAACAAGCATTATCGTACATCGGGAACATGAATGCCCTGGCCAGCTACGCATCTCTTCAGAATACCTTGCAGTCTACTCTCCAGTCTTCATATCAAAATTCATTTCAGGCTGAAATCTACCGACAGTATTTAGAGAATTACTCGCCGTATGGTAGTATGATGCAACAGAAGAAAAAACGTGGCCCCAAGCCCATGAAAAGGACTTTATCTAGTGGAGGTCCTCAGGCAAAGCCGAAGCCATATGCGGTGTCTTTACCATCGACGACGAAGGCAGCCCCAACACCTGTTATAACCAGTCTTCAGAAATCGACATCTACCCCACTTACTCCTAGTATGGGTACAGTGTTGTCTTCATTGCCGCCATCAATGACAGCGAGTTTGTCGTCTTTTGGAACTTCTAGCAAACATACGAATCCGCTGACATTTGCCCCTAAAGCGCACATGCCAAGTACAAGCTCACCAACTTCTGTTACTTCAAAAGCGCCAACGTCACATAAGCAGGTCAGTCCTGGTAAAACACTACAAGAGAAGCTATTAGCGGAAAGATATAAGGCTCAAACAACATCTAAAGTTATCCCACAAGAGATTAATGCTTCGATAAGTAGACTTCCTTCATCTTTAACAATAACTAAAACATCTGCGGCAAAACAACCGCTGGTCCAAGGAAGGAACCCGGAAGCGAAGAAAGATGTAAGACCCAACCCCATTTCATCAGATGTGGTCATTGTGTTAGATGACGATTAGTATTTATTATCTGTATTTATTCGTTTATATATGAAATAAAAGTGTAAAAGAAATCAATAAATTTAATATGAATATTTTTCATTTATTCAATAAAATAGGTTAAGAGAGAATTGAAATATTTTGTATTGTGGTTATTTTAAAGAGAAAGTGCATTAAACAGTAACATTAATTTAAATGATATTGTACTATGAAAATTACGAACTAAATTTAAAAATCCAACTGAATAGCCTATGAACTACTACAACAATGTTCAAAAAAATATTTGGTAGTAAAAAAATCATAAATTAAATTTGGTTGTTGATTAGAGTGGAAAGATATTTGAAATTACAAATCAATCATTATTCAATATGCCAAAATGCCAATTGCCACTTTTGTAAAAAAAAATGAATATTTCCTAAAACCATTGATTGGAAAATTCTTTAAAATTTATATAAACATTTTCATATTTAAAGCAACCTTACTGCTATCGCTAGATTATTAATAGTAAATAAAATAGAATTACTAATTTATAATTAATTCATTTATTAAATTATTAATGACACCATATCAGTCAGGTTACATGTACAAGTGAAACATTGTATATTTAAAAACTATCATTAATTTTATATACAAATATTTATTACACATTGATGTTCCCAAGCAATAGTTTCGTAATTTTAGTAAATACTATACTCTATTCGCAACCAATTTCTCCATTGGCATGTTTTTTAGTTTCACACTGTTTCTCGAAACCTAGTGTTAGACAGACACTCCATTCTCATTAGGAAATTTCCGTTCCCCAATTTCTGCCGAATTCTAGAGGCTTTGCGTGGTGAGTGGTAGAACTCACTGCCTCGCTTTGCCTTTGAAAATTCATTAAACTTTTAATTTTTTTTTATTTCTACTATATAATCTTAAAAATATAATCAATTTTATAACCGTTTAATGAAACTACATTTAAAAAAATACCTAAAAATTATAATTATGAAGAAAAACCGTTTGTTATTGCTTAAGAACATGTTTGTAATTATACTAAATACTATGTTTATAATACCATAACTATAGTATTCTATATTTATAGAAGTCCATTAACATATCACTTAAATTCCATCCTGCAATTAATGTACCAAAATATATAAGAATTAAAACGGGCAGCGGTAGAAGAAACACTCTAGCGTTTTTGATCATTGGTAAATCTGAAAAATATATATTAAAACTATTAGAATTTAAACAAAACCTCAATATTGTTTTTTGTAGCTTCACACTATCCTGTAGGGTAGCCCCTCTATTCCACATTTTCAGCCGAATGCGAGGGCATTGCGTGTTGAGTTGCGGAACTCAACACCGCGCTTCTGCTTCACCAGAGCGAAGAAATGAAAATATTCATAATAAATCATTCCCCACGAGTGTGAACCGAACTCACAACCAATGGCCTCTTTTACTTTAAACATTGACATTTTATTGACATTTTGATATACTCACTACTATATCCTAAGAATGTGATGTACATATAATATATGATGGACGCTAACCAAAATGTATTAGCCACGAAGCATGATAAGAAATTTAGATCTGAAAAAATAATAAACAAAAATTATATAAATTATGTGGCGTCAATCAAATTATTAATAAATTTGTAATAGTTTCAAGATATTTTTACTTTTTTTCTATTGCCTTTATTTATCAAAAGAAAAGGTTTATTATTTGAATATTAAATACAGTTGAAATGATTACAATAAATAAAATTATTGACAAATTACTACTAGTTCTTATGACATTTTTCTTTTCTTATTACAAAAGTTGTTAAACAAATAAGAACCTGACAATTAAATACAGATAAAATCAAATTAATTGAAATAAAAAAATATATATAATTTTGTATTTTAAATCAACACATAACTTACTATTAAATATAATAATTTGAAAGAAGTGTAACAAAGACAGCGGTGGGAAGAATGCATTGATGTGTACATCAAAGGCGTACCCCCACTCCACATCTCCCCCAACACCGTCTACCGCTAAGTATTTATTACTTACATACCTGAAATATATTTTTATTATTAAATCATGCTTGTTGTTAAATTACAGCCAAATTATATAAAATCTTTAGATAAATAGTAGTTTTGTCTAGCAGTGTAAGCTATATAGCACACATTTATAATTAGATGTAGTTGTAGCTTCCACATTTATAAGTATAGTAGGATGTATTTTTCAAGAAAAAAATCTTTTTCTTCAACAAGTGGATTTCTAATTTCAATTATATATTAAAATTTAAATAAATAATTATTTATATGTTATCATGCTATTTACGTAAAATTAAAACTGTAAGGTATATGGAGGTTTTCAAATATTTTTTTTTTTTCTATATAAAGAAATTCATATTTTATAATAGATACTTTGTCCCCTTTGCTGTACTTATGAACACATACAAATTAGATAATCAGATGACATGATGACACAGTTTGTTATTGGTTACACAGTAAATGTCACAGTAAAAAAACTGTAATAACAAATAATTAATAAACAATATGTTTTTAAATCACCCAAAAGGAATCGAAGAACTCTTATGTTGTGTAATTCAAAATTAGAATGGTCACAGTAATAATAAATTGAAAATCCATATTATATTTAAAAAAAATTGCCAGCAGCTCGCTCAGTGATAAGTTTACAATAGTGACAAATCAATTAAATGCTAATTAGATTTACACAATTTTTGTCCTTTGAGGCCTCAACAATCTGTTTTCTTCTGATTGATTACTCCTCCCTCCATAGCTTTGCAGCCATTTTGGCAATATAATCCATTTATATCAATAAAATAATTTTAAAATTATTATAAAATTGTATATTGCTTACCAAAATATTGTGGAGACTACAATTCCAGCTCCAATAAAATCCACAAATACAACAAACAGTACAAATAATGTTAGTTTTGTCCAGTTTAATCCCATTGCTAAAGCAAAGCATACCGAGGATACTGAAAACATAAGAAAATACAAATATTATATATATAAATATCAGTATATATATATATTTTACTTCATATTTTTTAGCTTTATATTGTCACCTGTATATAGTAGATAGGCAGAAAAGAGTAATATTAAGCCACTGAGCTATTCACACACTACTCAATTTTTAAAACAATACACATTGAGTGGTACAATTTAACATCACATTTAATATTTATAACAAAGTAAGGAAAGTAAAATATATAAATTGGGAATTGGAAACTGCCACATTTACAGTCAGATGTTGTCCTCCCACAAAGGTCCAATAATATTGTATATTTTTATTATATAATATATAGTGTGATGCTTTACTTACAGAATAGCCATACACTTAAGAGAACTAAGAAAGCTGGATCATCTCGAGCAAATTGCGATTTAGTATCTGAAAAAATAAGCACTTACATTACTTATGTATATTAATTGAAATAAAACTATTAATACTAAATATTTTATTAAAAAAGTAAACTATATAAACAATATTTTAGTATGTTCAAAGTTCCAAAATACAAAAAAGGGCACTCAATAAGTTTTGAAATATCAAATTATTTTTTAACAGTATTATAAAATATCTTTAAATATTTAGTTAATTTTTTATGGAAAAGACAAGGTGAGCACGCTACAGATGCCTGATCAGCTCTTTTCATGTAAAACCCAAACATCAAAAAAGTATTTCCATTTGACTTCTAGAAATTCTTATATCTCTACTGTCTGTCTGAATTGCGTGTTGTGTTTTTGATACTCAATTACACGCTTTTATCACAAGAGTGAGAAAATTAAAATAATCCATTCAGAGTTGGAAGCAAACCCACAACCACATAAACTGTAGTAGTGATTTTAATAAAATTTGGCTTTCTTATGGTTACAAATAATTAAAATACATGTTTTTGAAACAAACTCTACTTACGTTTCCTATAGTTAAAATTTCTAAACACTTTTTGTGGTGAAACGAAAAGATAGACCATTTGCCAAGCTGCAAATTCAAAGTCCATTTGATTAAATTTAAATAACCTTCTAAGATATTTGTATCGTTTGACTGCAGCACTAGCTGTGGTAGGCTGATAGTTGGCTGGGGCTGGCAACGGAGAAGTACTCCTCGGGTAATTCGAAGAAGTCGATGGAGTAGGTGAAGTCGAGTATTTCATCATGCATGCAGATTCTCCACATATACAAAATAATATATTATTCAGTTATTCTTTATATAACTTTCTCTTTGTAAAGATGAATAACTTATTAATCGATAATTAATTGTATTAAATTAAAACAGTGGAAACTTTGTTTTTTAGACATCACGTCATTCTTACAATGTCACTTTTATACGTCAACTTCAAAGTAATCTTGACGTTATGGTCTATGGATCGTCAGTTTAGAAATTATAAATAAAAAAATATAGCGAGTAAGACGAATAGGTAATTTATTTCAATAATATATCTATTAAGAAACATGGCCCTATTTAACCAAAAAATATAAAATAGGCAATGCCTGTTAAATTTCATAAAATTTAAGTTAACTGAATTAAACAAATGTAAAATATTTAGTAAAAAATAGTAATAAAAAGTTAATATTAAAATTATATATTGTAGTTACATTATTGTATTAATATTTCTATAACTCAAAAATATCCAAAACTATTATAAGTTAAAGTGTGAGAATGGTATATTTAAAAGGAAATATAATTGTAGTCAATATAAAATACAAACAAAGAAGAAAGCAACTTCTTTAATATTATATTGAATTGAATTTTTCATTAATTACCTCTATTTATAAAGTCGCATAGTTGTAGTAGATAACTATTGTTATATACCTTTCAGTCAACGATCAATATTCCCATTTGCGTCAATTTATGTGATTGGCTCAACTGCAATTTTCATTGCGATTGCGCTTAAGGATATAGAAAATTCTAGGTCCAGAACAAAGACCTACATGCGTAGGTATATCGATGATATCGTATCGTATCGTAGGATGGCCAAGGAATCATTAAATAAATATAAAAAAATACGTAGTTGCTATAAATAAAATGTGTTTTGTTCAATTTTTAATTAAGTAATAATTATTTATTTATAATAATAAATATTAAATATTTAATTTCCTCGAGTGGGAATAAAACTCACAACCTGTTGCGTTTATAGCTGCACTCTCATGTTCCTGCACCACGACTGGCCATATTTTGATTTAAGCATTTACTTCTATAGTGAAATTGAAAAATATTTTATATTTATACTTATATTGTTAAATGTTAAGAATCTAATACTAATATTTTAACTTAAGTAGATGAGAACTTTTAAATTTTTCATAGAATTTATAATATATCGTGTAAAGAATCTCTACATTTTCTGGTATAACATTATCGTTATACGATATTTTTTACTGCGCTTTTAAAGTAATC
>DWAO01000374.1:0-26743 GCA_018230605.1 Heliconius congener
TATATATATATATATATATATATATATATATATATATATATATATAGATATTTAAATAATTAATGGTATTTAGGTGGAATTATTATTTTATATTTTAAAATTGATATTAAACAATACATTAAAATAAATTAAGATCAACATTTTCTAGACAATAAAGTAATGCTGTTTTTTTTTTTAATCCTCATAAATATTTACCCTCTAAGATAAAAAAATAAAATTATTTTATTGTTTTTCTAATATCACAGATAATAGGCCAACTAGTGGATTGCGACAGTCGTAAAACAGAATACTCCCGTTTAGTGACCGCCCTCCTGGAGTGGATACGAAGCAAGATCGTCGAGCTGAACGACAGAGACCTGCCCAACGCGCTTGACGCGATACAGCGATTGTTGCTAGCGTTCAAACAGTATAGGACAGTGGAGAAACCACCCAAGTGAGTTACGAAGAGTTAAGACACATAAAACGCTGATTTTGTCACTTTATAGTGAAATCAAAATGAATAGGGTACATCCGGTAACCTAGAATTATGAAATTTGGCAGGTAGCATTTATACCTAGTACTAATCGTAGTTCAGGACGAAATCTGAAAACTATACATTTGTGGTTAAATCCTAAAAAATAAAATTATATTAAAGCAGCTAATTCAAGCGAGTATCATGAAAGGGATGAAAGGGTTCTGCCTAAGCTAGGTTAGAATTTCAAAAAAAGCTCGAGACCGCCAATTTTTTTACGAGATCCGCGGTGGTCGAGTCCGACTCGCTTATCCAGTTTTTTTTAAATTAATAAGTAGCTATATAATCGATGATATAAATTTTACTATCTTTATTAAAATTACAGACTTATAAAATATCAACCCTAAAACCCTTATGACATCAAACGAACGCTAGCTAGATAGACGTTGATAGCTTATTAATAGTTTAGGACGTAGAAGCTACATATAAATTCGTAGATATGTGTCAAATTTGATAGGTAAAATTTATGTAACAATTTTAAACAAGATCACATTTATGAGAGAAAGAGATATGCAAAGAAATAAAGGTTTTTTAAAGACCTCTTTTACACAAATATTAAAAGATCGAGAAACCAAGAGCTTTCAAACGCACTGGACGCTATACAACGATTGATGCTGCTTGAATAATGATATTGGAATGTTAAGAAACAGCATCAAGTAATAATGTCTATGTTTTATAGTGTCTGTACTCTCTGTAACCTGATGAGATTATGATTAACATTTGCACCATTTTTTTTCCAGATACAAGGAGCGTTCGGAAATCGAAGCTCTGTACTTCGACATAAACACAATGCAGAAAAGCCTAGTGGGTGAGCCCTGGGCGCCCCTCGAAGGACAGCTACCCCAAGATCTGGAGAGGGCCTGGCAGCAGCTGGAACAGGTATGGGACCGAGATACTTTACGGACAGACTTTTTGAAAAATACTTTAAAGCAAAAGTAAACTTGGCAAAAGTAGACATAGCGTGTTGTATGTTCCGCCACTTAACACGTAATTTATTGATAATTACGCGTTATGGGAAATGGAGTGGAGTGGATACAGCAGCAATGAAGCTGCGTGCTCCATAATTATTAACAGAGATAAGGGTAGTTAGTGACTTTTTAACATTCAGTAAATCTTATTTTGAATAATTTGAATATGAAATAAATTAAATTGTACTGATAAATAATATTGAATTAATTATAAAAATATATTCATATATTTTTCAAGTATTATTTCTCATTAATAGAAACCGTCCAAGAGATGCGAGTTCGACTCTCCCTACGTCCAAATTTTTATTTGTTTTCAAAATATATATATATAAAAAAATCTAGATCATATATATATTTATTATTTGCAGGCTGAACACGCTCGTGAGTTGGCTCTCAGAACAGAACTGCTACGTCAACAAAGATTGGAACAACTCGCTTATAAATTCCATACTAAGGTTAGAATTTTTTATTTCTATTATTTAGTTTGCTGTCATCACGACGGTTGTGGGCAACCGTCGATTCTCACCAAAACGAATGAATTATTTTCATTTCCTCGCTTTGGTAAAGAGTCCAAGCGTGACTTTCGAGCGTTTCGTCAATCCCTACTATCTATGTTTAAATACAAATTATTTTATTAAATATTTATTATTATCAATTGTTTTTTTACTGTACTGATTTCTTTTCTTATTTTCTTTCCTAGTCGGTCCTCCGAAAAGGCTACCTCAAAGAAATGATCCAAGTGCTTTCCGACCCGCGTTACGGTTCGAACTTGGCGCAAGTGGACGCCACCGTTAAGAAACATGAGGCCATCTCCGCTGATATACTTGCACGGTGAGTAGTGATTGGACATTACGTTAAATAGGTTTTTTATAGGTTTGAGTTTGTATTTCATTATACCGTAGTATGCTCTTTGGTGGTGTTGTTTGATTATTTAATACTGCTCTTTAATATATTACATGTTGCAGACTATTATTATAATACATGACTTTAATAACAGAACGGAGCGTTTCGAGGACCTATCGGCCATGGCGGCGGAGCTGGTGCGCGAGCGCTACCACGGAGCTGAGGCAGTGTCCCGCGCCGAGCACGCCGTGCTGCAGCGCTGGCGCGAGCTGCTGGAGCTGCTGCAGCGGCACCGCGCCGCGCTGGCGGGGCTGGCGCACCTCATGGCGCTGCTGCGGGAGGCTGAGGCTGTTGGACTCTCCTTGGCGGATATTAAGGTGGGGTGATGTCGGTGCTGGAGTTGTTGCAGAAATTGAGTGGTGGTGAGAGGATTGGTGGGGCATGTAGAATACCTCACCTCAAAAGATATTGTCCGTCTTCCTGTCGGTCAAGACTCTTGGACTCATATATAATAATTCTACATAGTATAATAATTCTATGAACAATAAAATCAGTACTAAGATATTGATTTCCAATGTTTTTGCTTTTTTTAAATCTTATTTTTCTTTAACTTTCCAGGCGCAATTTCAATCAGAGGAAGTGGGACGTCATCTAGTGGACGTGGAACGTCTTCTCCAGGCCCACGCACTCCAAGAGTTGCAACTCGGAGCCCTGGATGAGAGCATACGTCGCCTGGTGAGACAGAAGACAGCTGCTGAAGGTCCACCCAGCAGCACTCAACAGTTACACCAGCAGTTGAAACAGCTGGAGGACGATTATACAGCGTGAGAAACTGTTTTTTTTTTAAGAAATGAAAATTATGTACAATACCATCAAGGGATTCATCATAAAATATAAATAAAATTATTAAAAATATTATATTATTAGTAACTATAGGTTTGGCTGTAACATATCATGATATTTTACGGGCATTCTGTTTGCATCTTTTATTGTAATTGCCATTTTTGCATTGTATCAGTAATTGATATTCATTATAAAAATTATTAAATGAAATAACTTTTTTCATCAGATTGGTAGCAGCGGCTAAAGATCGTAAAGCGCGTTTGGAAGACGCTAGAAACCTGTACCAGTTCCTCGAAGATCATGATGAAGAAGAAGGTGAGGGAGGCTCTTTCCATTTTCTTAAAAACAATTATTACAAAAATAAATTGTCACAAAAAATTGTTCATTGAAATCTCTTGTATTTTTTTATTATTTTATATATCAATTTTACTTTCTGACTGACATACTTACATACACATTCGCTTATTTCTTCATTTAACTACTAACTTACTGATCCACCAAGTCACTTATGCACACACTCACTCATTCACTCATTTACATACTGACTCGCGCACACAGGCTCACTCATTCACACACACAATGACACACAAACATTGACTCGTTCTCTAATACACTGACTCACTTTTATTTATTCATTCACTCGTTTATTGATTCAAAAACGGGTCACTCATTCTTTCTCTCACTCGTCATCACTCCATCTCTTTCACACTTTGCTTTCTCCACAGGCTGGGTAACAGAAAAACAACGTATATGCCGCACTGCACTCGCAGCAAAAGATCTGCGCGCAGTACTTGCATTGAAACAGAAACATACTGCGTTATTGCACGAAATGAGAGCCAGGGATAGTGTTGCCGCGCGACACAGGGCTAAGGGACAGAGGTGAGATTTTATTTAATGAAACGCAGCGTTAAGTTACGTTAAGTTACGAAATTATGTGGTTAGTGTTATGTGTCTCAACGACAGGTTCCTTCGCTTTCTCGCTGGGTTCCTTTGAATCCAACCCTTCTGAACTAATCAGGGTAACTTATTTATAGCCAGTTTCACAGAAAGTTATCTAATAATTAATGCTATCTCACAGACAGAGGATGAAAATACAAAATAACTGTTTCTTATATTTGCAAGAATAATTTTCTCATTAATGAACGATAATAGTAGGTAACACTTCATAAGACTTGTTACATTTTTAAATTATAAATAAGTATGTGAAAATAAAATATATGTGCCAAATCTGTATCTAGATATTGCTATTCGAGACCTGTGAAACAAAAAATTATAGCTTGTCTGGCAGATAAGATTCTCCGGGACTTTATTAGTCAGTGGTGAAACTAGCCCTTAGAACTAGCCTTTTATATCAAAATCGGTTACGGCTACTAAGAAGTTAAAAAAATATCTTATTTTTTTGCAGTCTAATAGACGCCCAGCATCCCAAAAGTGCTGAGATCGAGCGTCGTCTCGCCTCACTCAGCTCACAGTGGGAATTATTAAGAGAACTTGCTGCAGGAAGAGACAAGCAGCTAGCTGATGCTGCAGAGGCTCATCAGGTAACCTGAACGCTCTAATTTTATAAATCATCTAGCATCAATCTATAATCTTTATTATTGTAAAGTTATTTCGTTTCCTTGAGTGAGAAACGAATCCACATGAGATGAGATATGAGGGCTAGAAAATGGAAATGTTAAATAACTAATTCCCCGCTCTGATAACAAGACAAAACGTGGCGTTGAGTTCCCGCACTCAACACGCAATATCTTACTCTCTAACAAAATCTCTCGCTTACTCTACTACGGGGTACAGCCTGAATTAAAATATTTTATTTCAGTTCTATGGCGACGCCAACGAAGCTGAATCGTGGATGCGTGAGAAGCGCACAGTGGTAGCCAGTTCAGATTGTGGCAGTGATGCAGCTGGTGCAGCGGCCCTGCTCGCTAGGCATCGCACTTTGCATGATGAACTACGGGCACATCGGGCTGAATTAGGTATTTTAGGATGTATTTAAAGGTGTTTGGTTGTTTGGGGATGTTTGTGGGTTCGATTTTTATTCGAAGGATTAATTGCTTTTTTAGTTTATTTTTTGGTCTAGTAACAACACAAATTGTGATTAGCTGCGCCAGTTTACACGCAATGTTTTAAAATTTGGGCCATGTGGGTGGAATGGAGTATCCTAATACTAGGTCTCCTCTGCCATTCTTGCTATTTTCAGAATATTGCGTGAAGCTAAAATAATATTGTAATAGTTGTGAAGCCGGACCACATCACGCATATAGTGTTTGTTTTGAGACGGGTTTATAATAGTGACCAAATCTTTTGCTTGTTATATTAATTATTGTCCTTTAATAGCGACTAGCTAAATATACTAAATAAATGAACGAGTGAATTAGTGAATGATCGAATGAATTAACGAACGAATAAATAAAATAATATATATTACAACAGCCCAACTGGACTCTACCGCCCAGCGTCTCCAGCAAGCCAATATCGATGGACTAAAGTTACCTCTGGAAGTTGAGCCCAGTGGGTTAGCTGATGAAGAATGGGTGAATGAGACCAGGCTGGTGCCAACAGATGTGTGGGAGGAGGAACCCGTCGAGAGGCTCGAGCATCGCACAGTTACTGAACAGAGAAGTGTCCCGCAGGTGAGGAGATGTTGAGTGGTGGAACACGACACCGTGCTCTGCTTCGTTACCAGAGCGAAGAAATGAAAGAAAATATTAAATCATTCATTCCTCCGAGTAGGAATATAACTCACAACCGTCGCATTATGAGTCACAAGATGTGCTTTAAGATGTATAAAAATTCATTCTGACGGTAGTAACTATTTCTTAATGAACTTAATCAAGGCTTAATATTTTATTATATCTAATGAAAGCAAAGATTAACAAACAGACAGTTTGTAATAAGAGTATTTTGCATTAATGTCTATAATTTATATAATGCCAAATTGTGAGTATGGTAGGCACAGAGTTATTAACACTCTAAAATGTATATTTATGTACATATTTTAACATCATTCGATTAGAACTTATTTCTTAATTCTCAAAGAGCGCTTGGTTAATAAAAGGCGTAGGTTCAAATACATCTAAATACAAAAATGTCTACTCCTAAGTCTAGTTTATATAGAAGATATAAAAAAATACATTTGCAGCTTATAATTTAGAAAAAGGTGTGGATCACTTGTATGTAGTGTGTGCAGTTAATGTAATAAAAAAATATAAATATATGTTTAATTGTTATATTTTCTAGGTCAAGGCACTCTACGCCTTCAGTGGTCAAGGCATATCAATGGCGAAAGGCGAAGTGATGTTCCTAATCAACAAAACGAACCCGGACTGGTGGTCGGTGCGCAAGGCGGACCGTACAGACGGCTTCGTGCCTGCCAACTACGTGCGCGAGGTTGAGCCCCGCGTCGTGCCTGTGAGTTATATGTACTTTTGAAAGAGACGCTAGTTGTTATTTTTTAGAACGTTGATATATTATAAAAAATGTTTACGTATCGGTAATTTTGTAAAATAATATGAATGTCAAGAGTAAGGCTTGAATATCTATAGAGTTTTATTAAGTATGAAAAAATATATATGGTGAAAATAATTTTCAATATTAGAATAATATAAAATATAATCAGTTAGTTATCTTAAATGCAATAAAAAATTCTGCTTAACATTAAACTTATTATTGCATTGCATCTTAGAAAGAAAAGAAAGATATTGTTTTAACTCATACTTTTTTTAGGCTTCACGATGTATCCAACTTTAATTTATACTTTATTTCAAATAATAGTTAAAATTGTTATTTTGCCCCCTCCAGGTCCAAGTACGTCGTCCAGAAAAAGTAAAAACAGTACAACGTGTACGCAAAACAGTCCTCGTAAAGCAAGTGGTTCCAGTGCGGCGTGGAACTCCGCCAGCGACCGCCGCGCGCCGTACACGAGTGCCAACTGTAGATAGATATCCTCCCGTGGAAGATAGGCTGAAGCAAATACATTCTGAATATGGTTAGTATAATTAGGGAGTAGAGAGCAGGTAAGTAGGAAAGGGTTGGAAGAAATAAGAAAGATTCTTTCCTTCTGTATATATATATATCTATTTGAATTACAATCTGCTAAGAATACTCAGCAAGTAAGAAGGGATGTAGGGAGGCCAGGGATGGAGCTAATTAGGAAGGTTTCTTCCTTATCTTCTTTAATGTAGATTGAGGCAAATATATTCCAAATATTGTGAGCAATATACTATTTACTGAAACCTAAACTTCACCTATTTGATTTCGTAAAACTAATAAATAATAATTAATAGAGTAATTTGTTTCATCAGATGAACTCCTCAAACTATCAGAAGCACGTCGTCTTCAGCTCGAGGATGCTATCAAGTTATATAGCTTCTTTGCGGAGTGCGATGACTTTGACAAGTGGATACGTGATAAAGAGAAGATGCTGCGAGCCGATGACGCTGATGACAGTGTTGATAATGCTAAACGGAAGTATGAGGTACGTGCAGATAGATAGAAACACTTTTATCTTATTTAGCTTCATGCTGTATTTCGTTTACAACTGGGTAGACAGAGGGAACCTACTATTAAGATACTCCGTTCCCTACGCTAAAAATGTACTACAGCACATTTATATTTCTTACGAATTACTTTTATTTATTTGGTTATAAGTAATTTACAATCACAACTTCATCCTTCATCAACCACTAATTATTAAACTTTACGCGTTTCAGAAATTCGTCACAGACCTGTCAGCAGCATCAAAACGCCTCGAATCAATAGATGCAGCAGCAGAAGAACTCGCACGAATGCAGCACGGGCAAGCAGCGCGAGCAGCTGCAAGAAAGCAACAGCTGAGGCAGCAGTGGGATAGACTGGTGAGGCTGAAACAGCAAAAGGAGAAGAGCTTGGAGGGGGCTTCCAGGTGAGGAGTATTTTTTGTCGTTTGGTGTATATTTTTAAATATCGTTCTTTAGGATTAGAATTATTTATTTAAGATAAAAAGAAAGATTTAAACTTACGCTTTTCGGTATTTATTGTCCAAGTTGATTAAGAAGTATATGCTTATTGAGCTACATTGTAATTCATATTTGATTGCTGAAACTTATAATATTTTTGATATAGAAAGATCTTAGAAATTTTGGCAACTCAATTACTACTCCCACAACTATCATGTGTATTGGGAATATTGCGGAATCAGTTTTACGGAACTATGCCTATAATGGTAGTTTTTCCAATAACTCCAATTCCAATAATTGGGATCGAAGTTCGAAGTCTTACTTGAACCGGAAGTTCGGACCTGTCGCAACCGTAACATTTCATATGATACAGTTGAGAACTTAAAATCACGACATTTTTTCTGTATTCTTCAATTTTTTTTGTATTCTTTCAAGCCTAAACATTATAAATATATCTTTTATTTATTTCGTCCTTTTCTATCACCAGCGTGGAGTTATTCCAACGCACCTGCGACGAGGCCCTAGAATGGATGTCTGAGAAGGAACAACAGTTGGCGGCGGGAGGAGTCGGTGGTGGAGACTTGCGCACAGTGCGCGCCTTACAAAGAAGACACGCGCAGTTGGAGAGGGAGTTGCAGCCGTTGCGGGATAAAGTTGATACTGTCACGCTATTGGCTGATTCGTGAGTTGTAATTTTTTTTTAAGTTTCACGTATTATTCCGCTTATAGCAGGGTGGGAAGGTGTTATGACACTATATTCTGACTTTTTCATGTTAACTAGCGAAACCTAACGCCATGTATTCTTATATATGTTATTCTTCTTCTCGAAAGGGGAAATTAAAATAATTCATTCTCTCTAGTGGCAATCGAATCAACAATAGTCACGCTTGGGGTTAGAAAAATATTAATTTTAAAAAATATATATATTCAAACTAATGTTTACTACGATTTATGATTTATGCTTTGACTCATTTAGTTAAGCATACATGCACACAAATACTACATTCATATTGTATTAAAAACTTTGAGATAATGAACAATAAAGTAGAACAATTTTATACTTTTAATAATACATAGACAAATATTTTTATTGTTTATCGGTACAAATTTATTTAGAAACTAATGATTTTCTCCGGTTTTCCAACATTCTTATCCTATTTACTTTTATCGCAATTTATTTATTACTATTTACGACACATTGAATCACTTAGTATGAAATCTTAGACATTAACTTCTCTCTTTCCTCCTTAGCGTCAAGTCCCAATACCCCACCGAAACCGCAAACGTGGAGCGTCGTCAGAAGCAGCTGGAGAGCGCGTGGGTGCGCTGCGAGGCGCAGGCGGCAGAGCGGCGCGCGCGCCTCGAGAGTGCGGTGGGGCACCAGGTGTTCGCCAACGGGGCTGGGCAGCTGCATCATTGGATACAGGTTGGGATGTAACACATGCACATGTATGAACGCACACAAACATGCATACACATAGGATCAACGGGATCATTCAGCACGTCATGAAAAGCAGTTAGTGTTTTAACGATGAAAATGGTAATACAATCTATAAAATAGAACGAAATGTTATTTACTAACGTTTATTAATAGATGAATATTTTATTTAAAACGTTTAGATTTTTTGAACTTTGTTCAACTCAACAAAACAGTAATAATTTTGTTGTCAGGGTTTTTTTATTCTGAAAATAGAATGCAGTAAATTATAAATATATTACAATTTTTTCCCAGCCAATGTTGGTTAGAAATGAACATATTGGTTAGCCAATGTTGGTTGAAAATAATTTATCTAGTATAATCGATGTTAGTAATTTCTGAGTGAGTTTTTGCCAATTATAAATTGACAGAAAACTTTTTTTTTCTATTTTTATATCTATTTTTAACGAATTCCTTTAAAATAATATTTTTTTAAATATAATTTATTTTGTTCTATAAACAGAAAGTACGAGAACAAGTAGGCCAAGAAGTGTGCGCAAAAGACGTCGCGACCGCCGAAGCCCTGCTCAAGCAACACCAAGAATTACAAGATGACATCAAAGCTCATGAAGACGAGTAAGTTTACACAGAGTGGGGAAAACGTAGTGTTATATATCTCTCATTTAGCTCAATCTTTAGCGTTTCTTCTTGGGTTCGATGTTTCCCGCGAATAGAAGGAGAGGCAGAGGAGCGGATCTTACCGCCGCGTATTGTTTTATCACCAAAGCGAGGAAATGGAAGTATGCAATAATTCATTCTCCCGAAAGGGAATCGGACATATAACTACACATATACTCGCACTTCACATTGAGCCCCTGTGCCACAATGGTACTATTTAAAATTACTATACTATTTAAGTTATATTACTTTCAGACTAAAAGTTACCTAATAACTTAATAATTTGCAATTTGTAGGTATTTATTATAGGAAAATATGGATGATGATAAAAAGTTTAATTCTGTTAATTTTTGGGTAAAACAACACAATGTGACGTTAACTGTAAATGATGATAGTGAGTTCGTTCCCATGATGGAGGCATTTTTTCACTTACACGGTATAATAAACGTCCCGCCATTATTATATGTCCCCAAAATTGAGCGGAAAGGGGTGGTTGGATAAACAGAGTTTTAACCCTAGATTCCCTTTGTTTACCGTGTTACAAACTATAAAAGCGTGAAACTGGAAAAAACACACACAGATACATTTAAAATTTTACCTCAAGACTCCGAAGGTTACTTACTCTAAGTAAAATAAATATCATTTTAGAGGCCGTCATGGCGCAGATGTGCAAGCGTGTTCCTGTAAAGTTATGAGAAATGAAAAATTTAACATTTACATTTTCTCACTCTGGTAACGAGGCAAAGAGCTGCGGTGAATTCTGCCACTCAACACAGAATACCCCGAGAATTCTGTGGAAAGTGGGAAACTGGAGTGTCTTAATGGCAAAGGAGTGTCTTAGCACTAGGCTCTCACATTCTATCTGCTACTCTGACGTAAGCATGGATACAGCGTAAAACTAAACAAACAAATAAATATTTTCAGATTCAAAGAAGTAATAGGTCTGGGCAAACAGTTAGTAGCCAGTAACCCCGCACTCACCGACGTGGCGGACACTACCGCTATGCTGACCACTGAGCAGGCGACACTTATAAAAGGTATATACTATATCATTTTTCTGGCGACCAACCCGCGGCTTCACTAGTTATACTTATATTTTTACTTTTGATTTTTTACTTTCCGAACGCATGTGAACAATGCGCAAACGTTTAGAAAATCCGAGAGCGAACAGCCCACATATGAGAAACGTCCTAACAATCACAAAAAGTTAATTTATTCATTATTCTCTAACATATATAAATATATGTGTTTGTTATCAGAATGGCAGGCTAAGGAGCAGTATCTCCGCCAAGTGCTCCAGCTCCAGAGCTTCAACCGCGAGGCTGATCAGATCGACGCGTCGTCTGGTGCTCATGAGGCCTTCTTAGATTATAAACATTGTGGAGTACGTAAAAAAAATATGCCTATTTTGAAGCTGAAATTTATCGTTCTTTTAAGGTTTTTTTTTTCGATATAACACTGCTGTAAATAGATCTTTAATATTTATTCATCAAAAATAATTATAAAAAATGACATTCAACGACTCAGAATGTTAGCAAAATCTTTTTCTTTAGCTTCACGCCTTTTTTATCGCTTTTCCTTAGCGGGGTTGCCCTATAGCCGGTCTCTGCATACCGAAGTCTCCCCCTATTATCACTAACTCTTGCTTAATAAATCGTTTTTGCCATTCTTTCGTAACTCATTTTCTCGACGTGCCTAAATCACCTGAGCACATTTTTCTTCATTCTCACTGTGACATCCTCGAACCTGCCAATCTGCTTGCAAATTATATTTGAATGAAAAAAACACTTTTAATTAAATATCTCCGTCTCTTCCAGTCGTCAGTAGACGAGGCTGAAGCTCTCCTCAAGCGTCACGAGGAGCTGGAGGCTCGTTTGGCAGCCCAGGACGACCGCCTCTCCGCCTTTGCGCAAAGAGCTGATACACTAGCTAGGATGGAGCCTCCTCATTATGCGAGGGAACAGTACGTGTATTAAAATATATATATATTATTAATAATAGAGCCTGTCGCGGCGCAAAGGCGCACGGTTATGACTGTAACGCGACGGTTGTGGGTTAGATCCCCACCCCAGGGAATTAATTATTATTTCTTAATATTTTCAGTCCCGCCACTTAACACGTAATGCCTCGATAAATACCCACTCAATGAAATTAAATATTTATTTCAATTTATATTTACCTTCGTTTCTGGTGTCGAGGCGAAGCGCGGTGTCGAGTTTCGCTACTCGACACGCAATGCCTCCAGAATTCGGCGGAAAGTGGGGAACGGAATGTCTTAACACTAGGTTTCTTGATTACATTGTTTTGCGTGTTGAGTGGCGTTAACTCAACGACGGGCTTTTGCCTTGGTGCCAGAGCGAAGAAATGAAAATATTAAGAAATAATATAAAAAAATATATTCCCTCGAGTGGGGATCGAACCCACGACCGTCGCGTTACATGCACATCCTGCCCTGCGCGACGACGGCCTATATGTTACCTAGATGTTCATTAATGAATATCCTATGAATCCTGCCCGCCCAGTATCGCAGCGCGGCGCACGGCGGTGCTGCAGAGGAGGGACCGCGTGCGCCACGTGGCGGCCGAGCGGCGACGCGCGCTCTTAGCCAGCTTGGCGCATCAACAGGTGACGAACTATTCCTTTTTAAGGCCCGCATTCGCAAATCACTCTCAAGATCAATCTCAGACTTGAGAGCGGTTCATAAATACGGACCTTCATTTATATTAGCATTTACTGCTTAAAATTTTGGTGAAGGATCTCAATCTTGGAATCTAGCCAAGCAATATTTTCTAGGTCAACGTTTTTTGTCATAAATGATATAAGAGATTGTTTTTAGTTCTTCGCTCTGCTAAGGCAAATTGAATGACGTTGAGTGCGGGAATGGAGTGTCTTAACACTAGGCTCCGTCGACCTATCCTGCTATTTGCGGGATACAGCGTGATGGTGTGAAAAAATATATTTTTAACAAGCAACATATTTTATAATATTTTTTTTATTCTAGTTCGTCGCCGCATCCGAAGAATTGCAGACATGGATACAAGACAAGACCAGGACAGCTAAAGATCAGAGTTACAGGTATAACTTATTTTGTAGACAAGCAACGATCACATGCGTAGAAATATGCATGTTTTACTTTTATGTTTCTGTATTTTCGAAATGTTGATATTTTTGTAATATTTACAGGGATTTGGCGAATTTAGAACGCAAACTGCAAAAACATGAAGCATTTGAAAGAGAGCTCCAGGCAAACGAGAAACAACTTAGGAATGTTGAAAGTGTATGTATTCTAAAAATTTTATTTAATATATTTTATTTATATTTCGGACCTAGTATATTTGCGAAGAATCTAGTTTAAGAAGGAGGTTGTCAGTTCGTATACCGAATGTCATTTAATATGAACAAAGTAAAGGTGGTTGAAGACTTCTCAGTAACTTACATTTCACTATCACGGTTTTGTCTTCTAAAAATTACAGTATTTTTATTAAGCAATTATTTAAAAAATACTTACAATTATACATCTTAGCCTATCAATGTTGACAAAGACCATCGTGGCGCAGCGGCACTGCATTAGACCGTAAACACGACTGTTGTTAGTTCGATACCCATTTAATTAGAAAAAGTGTGGATTAACACTTTAAAAATGTTTAAAAAAAAAGTTCGTTACCCACTTCGGAAATGAGTTAATTTCATCTCCCCACTCTAGAAACAAACGTAGCGTTGAGTGCACACAACATCTTCGAAATTAGGCAAAAGTCTATCCTTTGGTCTACCTTGCAATATTCCCAAAATAGCGTAAAACTAAAAAAATCAACTAAAGTAACTCTTTTTCTTCCCAGATCGGCCAATCCCTGCAGAAATCTGACGCGGCTCGTGAGGCAGAAGTGTCCTCACGTCTGCAGGACCTGCAGAAGTCCTGGGCGCAGCTGGTCACAGCGTCGCGGGATAAAGGAGGGAAACTACGACAGGCTTCGCAGCAGAGACAGCATAGACGGTGAGAGCCTGCACTTACTTTAATGCTGGGGATATTGTTGCATTATGCATTGTTTTTGACAAAAATATAGAGTTATTGAAAAAAAATTATAACGTAAAAAATATACTTGGAATAGCAAATTATTGGTAATTACGCCAATTTATTACTTAAAGGAGATAATGAAGTAGTTCTTACATTTTTTTTGCTTTTAATTCCTATGTAAAAAAGCTCTATATACCTCTAAGTAACCTTTAATATATCCTATATTGAAGAAATTCAATCTGAGAGAGTAAAATACATACCTCCGTTGGTGTTTTGCTATAGTTCTACTCGTACATCAAATTTCACTTCTTTTTCCTGAATGTTCCACATGAGCTGCTTAATAATTTTAAATGATTTGTTATCTTAGATCTGTGATTTGTTTTTAATATTCTTCATACAACATTTTTTTTTTCAAAATCAGAGCAATTGAAGATGCAAAAGCGCGTTTGGCGGAGTTAGATCGCGCGTTAAGTAGCCAAGAGCTCGGAGCTGACTTACGCTCCTGCAAGCGACTGCTGATACAGCATCAGGTAAGCGATATGAAAGAAATTAATATTAAAAATATCATATTTTATATGTCCCTTATAGGAATATGTGTATATTAATTTTAATTAAATTTAAAGTTTGAAGTGTCTTCACACTAGGTTCCCTGTAACCTTCTGTATGCAGGATACAGCAGAGACCTCAAAAATGTATTATCACTTCTCATTCTTCCAGGCTCTAGAACAAGAACTCAACCAATGCGAGCAAAGAGCGTCAACACTTGCAGCTCAAGGTGGGGACCTGGTGTCAGATGGACACTTCGATTCCGCGGCCATTGAGCGGGATTGTACTGCGTTGTTGGAACAAGCGAAGGCGCTCCGCCCTCGCGCGGTTGAACGTCGCGCTGCTTTGGAGGCGAGCTTACAGTGAGTGTACCTTTTGACTTTTTATGGTATGTATATAAGTTGCTTTTTTATGTTAAAAGAAGCGTTCTTGTAAGTAGTTTCGTATCACACTCAAAGTAGTAAGTGTTTTTAACAATTATTTTGAAAGAAACTTGTGTTGGTTAGTTAGTATTATTGTGATTAGAGTTTCTAATGGTGCCGACTGAAAATAGTACTGGTGTTTTGGATAGAAGTAACGTTCACTTAAATAGCTATTATAAATATAATAGTGGTATTTTGAGTAAACGATGTTTGAAACAATGTATTTTTATGTTTTAATTAATAACGCGATTTTTGAAAATATGTATGTATATCTTAAATAAATTATGATTACATTTCGTTCAAATCAATTTTACGTTTAAAGTTTTATGAACACTTTAGCAAACGTTTATTTAGATTTTTCACTCGTATTTTTTGAAAAAAAAAAATTAAACTTACTATGTGCCACGGAGTACTCAAATCTTTATACTTCCTATATCAAGTGACACAAATCTTCATACTCTGTATGTTATATGCCACAGAGTGCACAAATTCGCAACGGAAGTATCATCTGAGCTGGACTGGGTGTCGGAGCGAGCTGCGGCAGCTCGTTCCGCAGCGCTGCCCGCAGACCTGCACGCAGCACAAGCTGCACAGAAGCGGCACGCCAAGCTGCGCGCCGAGCTGTGCGGGCGTGCCGAGCACGTGGCGCGCGTGCTGGAGCGCGGCCGACACGTGCAGGCCGGGCACCCGCAGGAGCAGAGGGTGAGTGTGGCGTGAGCAGGATATATGATGCCCTTGTTTTTTTTTAGTTTCACGCTTAACGGGGTAACTGGAGGGAACGAATCGGTAAACGCCATGGGTAAGATGAAAAAAGACATTTTAAGTGATAGATATTGAAACATCGATAAAGGGTGAAACTTAAATCAATTTTAATTACGAAGCTAAGAGTTTCATTGAAACCTTTTTCTTAATTTAAACTACCTATTTCCCACAGATAAAAGAACTATGCAAGGAGTTAGAAGAAGAATACTCCTCGGTCTCCCAAGCAGCAGAGGAACGAGCTGCTCGCTTAGAAGAAGCACTCAAAGCGCAGCAGTTCCTCCACGACGCCCTGGAGGTGGACTCGTGGTTGGCTGACAAGGATGCGGCGTTGGCGTCCGCTGATGTCGGCAATGATAGACATAGGGCTACACAACTTTTAACGAGACATAAGGTGGGTTTTCTAAGTCTTATAAGGTGTGAAAGCTTTTGGGCGTAAATGTAAAATATCGTATGTTTGCTCCACAGGCGGTAGAACTGGAACTGGACACGTACTCCGCCATTATCAGCGAGATGGGTCATGCGGCGGCCGCGCAGGCCGACCCAGAACTCCGGACCCGTCACGCGCAGCTCGCGGCCAGCCTCGCGAGGCTCCAGCGACGAGCTGCCTTGCGGCAGGCTGCGCTGGTTGAAAGTGTTTGTAGGTAAGTAGCTACCCCATGATAGTCCAATATGCAATATCTCCGAATATAAAACTACTATCTTACTCCCCACACCTTTATTAACCCGGCATCCAATGTTAGTATGATTAAATGTGAAAGTAACATAGACTAAGACTAACTAATAGAGAAAGTAACTAAATAGAGAATGTCTCGAGAACAAGCAGAGAATGGTAAATAAATCTCCAAATTCTTCCTGTAAGCAGAAATTGCATATAGGAAGAATTTGGAAATTTATTTTTTAAAAAATATAAACTGGTTAGTATATAAGTATCTGAATCACTGATCCATCAATTAGTTTTCAAATACATTTTGTTTATTCTAACACTATGGATTTACATTATATTTATAAAACTCTCTTTTGTGTCCATAGACACGAATACTTGGCGGAGAGCGCGGAGCTAGAGAGCTGGATCCAGGAGCAGTACGCGGCCGCCTCTAGCGAAGACTATGGGCAGGATTATGAACATTTATTGGTAAATATGCAGCAAAATGTGTTTTTTTTTTGGAAAAATATACTTAAAGATTTAATTTTTAAAATTGTGATGTAAGAAAGAGTCTAACCATTCAGTCAGTCTTCACTGGGGGAATTAATAATTTAAATTTCCTGGCACTTGAGTTCCACTACTCAACAACTCGAAACTCAAAATATGTAAAAAATTGGCTGTGTGTGGGGAACGTATATATAGCGTATTTTAACATAAGACAGAAGTGAATCTACCCTTATATGATACAACATGAAAGTAAAAAACATCATTCAATTGTAAAAAGTTCCCTCGTTGAATAGAATAGAATCTATAACTGTGAAATGCATAAACTTTACCCAACTACTCTACGATATCGAATTATATAAATAAATTAATGTTTTTTTTGTCAGATCTTAAGATCTAAATTCGACGAGCTCCGTCATAGAGTAGAGAGTGGAGCCGAGCGATTCAATCAGTGCGAAGAATTAGCGAAGAAACTGTTGGCATCGGAGAGTCCTTATATAGCTGACATAGAGAAGAGACAGGAGGCTTTGGGGTGAGTAAATTGTATTGGATTTCAATAAAAAAAACCATTAAAAGATTTACTTATCTCATGATTTTTCTTGTATTTATTTTATTTAGCGAGATATACCCAATGACAAGTGTTTTATGATGCCATATTGCTAGTTTTTTTATAAATAAAATATATTTACAAGCGTATAAGAATGCCAACGTAGTTCAAAACCAATGTATAACATAGTGGCCAGAGGAGTGCTTAGACCGTTTCCAAAATTGCTAAAGTTAAAATTTTAATTGATACGTTTTTTTTTTCAGAGAGTCTTGGCAACGCCTAGTCGAACAGATCCAATCCCGCAACGCGCGTCTTCACGCAGCGGGTGAGATACACCGCTTCCACCGCGACGCGCACGAGCTGCTCGCGCGCGCCACGGACCGGCGCGCGCTGCTGCGGCCGCCGCCCGCGCCGCGCGACCTGCGCGCCGCCACCGCGCTGCTGAGAGACCACGACACGGCCGAGAACGATTTGGCGGCCATTGATGCTCAAATGCAGGTGTGGCTCAGAGGACTACTGTAGCGTTAAAAATGTTTAACAAAGATATAAATAAATTTAGAAATTATAGTATCATTCTTTGGGCTTCAGAGACCACGTTATAATTAAAATATAGTAATTCACTAATTCTACACAGTTGAGACAGATGTTCATATTATACGCCATACATGTCTCCTTTGCATTTAAAAAAAAAATTAAGTTGTCATCTTTCTTTACTTGGATGGATAAGATATTTTTCTTGCCACTACTTGTCAAAAGCAGTATGAACTTAAGAGATCATGATACCTTTCACAATGATCTGTTGACAGATGCGCAAATCATCGACGGTGGCATTGCACGCCTATTTGTTTACTTTCTTGTATTTCATTACATCAGTTAATATACATAAGTGTATCTCCAGGTGCTCCAAGAGGAAGGCGGTCGCCTGCAGCGGCTGTGCCCGGGCGGCAACGAGCAGCAGATCGCACACCGCCAGCGCGCGCTCTCCGACGCCTGGCGCTCGCTGCGCGCCGCCGCCGACCACAGGAAGAGCCTGCTGCACCAGCACGTCAAGTTGCACCAGTTCCTCACTCAGGTCAGTTGCTGGTCCTCTAGGAAAAAGACGGTTATCTCTACAAGAAGCGTTTGTTCGTCTAAATATATGTATATATACTCGTTGGACGGATTTGTATAAAATTTTGTAGGTCTTTTTCATTGAGGTTTTGAATGGTTTTTAAACTTTAACTAACTAACTTTAGATTGAGTAATGTGACAAACATAAAAACAGATTATTTATATATAAGACATTTCCCAATTTCCCAAAACATCTTAACCAACGTTTCATCACCTTAATAGGTCCGAGATCTAACATCCTGGTCATCAGCCCTACGCACTGAAATGTCTCGAGCTGGAGCAGCTGGGGGCGCGCGCTCCGCCGCCGCAGCCCAGGCCCAACGAGCCCATCACGAAGCCCTTAAAGCTGAAATAGACGCAAGAGATGACAGCTTCCGATCAGCTCTTGAAGCTGGCCGTGTTCTGACACAAGATCCTGACATGTCTGAACAAGTTGAGGCAAAGTGTAATGCCTTGTTGGAGGAACGGGCAAGGTTGCAAGGTGCCTGGGCGGCGAGGCAGGTGGCGTTAGACCAGTTGATCGATTGGCACTGCTTCTTGAGGGACGCAGCATTATTGCATGAGCTGTGTGCAGCGCAGGAGGCAGCGTTGAGTAAGTTTTTTTTAACTGTTAAGTTATCATGTCTTCAATTAAATTTTTGAATCTAATTTTGACCACTTTATACTGTATGGTATTAATTTTTTTATTATATTTTTTTTAGAGAATCACAATGCTTAGTTCCACCTTTTGTCGTTTCTTTCTAGGCACTGAAATTTCTCCAACATGGAGTGTAGAAGAAGTAGATAATCAGCTCAAGAAACATGAAGCTTTCGAAAAGTTACTCGCGACACAGGTAATATTATTTTCTATTATATTTTTGCTTAATCGGTGCATTTCGTGTAATCTAACACGAACAAAAAAATATTGATACTTAACAAAAATAGATTTTAAAATATTATCAATGTATTAATGTTATTATATGTTATTGCTTATCTCAGGAGCTACTGGCTAGATTTATTTTTGTGGTTGATAGTTTTATCGAGCATTCAACGAGGGTGACTATAAGCTATATTACATCACGTTAGTTGTTTCGATGGTACCTACTGTACTCGTCTGAGTTATCTCCCGCACTTAGAATAAGTTACCAACATATATGTTAAATTATTGATTATGTTAAAATTAATAGTTTAATTACTATAGACAAAAGAACTAGTATCATTTTGAAAAGAAGACAAAAAAATTGACTTGGTACACTAAAAAAAAACTTTTTTTTTCTACTAGGATGAGAAACTAACAACACTCAACAATCATGGTGACAAGCTGTTGCAACAGAACCATGTGGAAAGTCAAAGGATTGCTGACGAACTGCTCAACATTAATGAACGGAGGAAGAAGGTTACAATCTGATTTAAAATATACACTTTAATTATCTTATTTTCATAATCACTTGTAAAACAATAAAATCTTCACAGAATTGTTTATTCTGTTCACACAGATTAAAACAACTATCTTGTTGGTGTAAATACATTTTTAAAGAAACGATAATTTATAATATTGAGATTTTAAAATCTTGTTTTAACTCTTTTTATGTAAAAGGAGTTAAAATAATATTTTGATTATTTTTAATAAGTTCTTTGATTTTTACGATTATTACACATTTTAAATGAAACTATTTTAACCGGATTAATCGCGTATATTTAGTATTTTTATACATTTTGGGAAACCCGACGTTTCGAACACTTTGCAGTAGTCGGTGGTCACGGACTACACGGACGGGTTAAAATAGTTTCATTTAAATTGATTATTTTTCTTTTGTCTGAGTTGCTTTATTAATAATCTTCATGACGATTAGAAAAATTACTTTTTTAAATCTTTTCTTAAATCTGGTTACTAAATTTTATTGAAAACCAACAGAATATCTTTAAATATATGAAATATAAATAAAAATAGCAAGAGTTGTAATATATCGCCAATTTAAAAAAAAAAAGAAACAAACAATATCTTAAAGCTAACTTTAATTAAAGTCATCCTTCATTTCCTCCAGCTATACGAGTCAGCTGCCGCCCGCCGCGGGGCTCTACGCCGCGCTCTAATAAGAGCTCAATTCGGTCGGGACGCCGCGGAAGCGAGGGGATGGGTGGCCGACAAATTAGCGCAACTGCCTGCACATCACGGTATGTCTATCTCTTTCACACTTTAGGTATATGTCTCTTTTACAGTTGAGGTACGGTATGTCTGTCCTTGTCTAGCTTAGTCTAGCTGCCGGTATGTTATATTGACTGTATAAGTGTTTATTTAATATAGCTTCCTCAACATCACGGTTGTATGTTAATATGCCTGGCTGGCACTCATTTTAGAGTGATTTCAGATGAAAGGTTAATACAGCAATATGGTTTTCTAGAGACAATATTATATTTCTATCTCTGCCTAATTCATCTACCCGCAAATTACATTGTCATTAAAATAATAGGAAAATAAAAATCAGCTTCACGCTGTATGTAGTGTTAAGACACTCCGTTCCCTACTTTCCACTGGGTTCTAGAGGCATTGTGTGTTGAGTGACAGAACTCAACGTGAAGCTAATAAAAAATCTATGCAGCCATCTCTATCTAACTTCACGTCAACGACTCTACCCTACAACGACCCTACTGTAATACAGGATAGTCTCTTTACTTTACAATATAATTACGATAATTGAATAAGTAAAGCAAAAACATGATTACCCTTATTCCAGGTGAAGTAACAAGCCTCGAGGATAAAATCAAGAAGCTCCAGAAGCACCAGGCCTTCACAGCGGAACTAGTAGCCAACAAAGCTCGTCTCCAGGAGATTCAGCACCTGGCGGAACAGCTCACTCCAGACCCCCAAGTGGAAGGGGAGCTCCGGGAACTGCGCCAGGAGTGGGAAAGGTTGGAGACCGCCACGGAACAGAGAGGTGAGTGAAATAAGGGACAAATATAGCTTCATACTTTATTTCGTAGATAGCAGGATAAGTAGACGAATCTTGGCAACCCAGTGTTAAGGCACTCCGATGTAATCTTGAGGCATTGCGTGCTGAGTGGCGGACCTCAATATTGCACTTTGGGCGGCGAAATGAAAATATTAAAGATTTCTTTCTCGCGAGTGGGAATCGAATCCTCAACCGTCGTGTTTGTGCTCCTGTGCCACGACGGCCTCAATTAAAATGAAAATACATACAGTATGTATTTTAGATCAGAGTTACCTTCCGCACTTTTATTTATTTTAACTGTAATTTTAGGTCGTGGTCTGGAGGAAGCTCAAGACATCCTGGAGTTCAATCAGCATTTGGATAAAATTGAAGCCTGGATCAGAGACAAGGAGATGATGGTAAGTCTCTTATAAAGATATAAAGTCGATCCGTATCGTTACAGTGCGGTCCTTGAGTCGTGGCCGTCATGAAGTAAACTGTAGGCTATGCAGATTCGATTTTAATATATTATTCTTATGCCTTATAAGTAAGTAAGTGACCAGCGGACACGCACGGCGGCAAGCGGCAGGAGATTCGAACTATACGAATATTTATGATATTAGTTTCAGTTTTCAATAGGATTAGTAAGATAATAAAAGCATAAATACTGGAAATAAGCCGTAAAAAAATTAAAAAAATAGACATAAGTAAGGGAAATAAAATTCTTAATATTAGAAAAAAATACCTCAGTAATTGAAATGAACAAAGTAATAAGTAAACGAAATTCTGACATTTAAGCTTAGAAAATTAATAAAAAAATATTAAATTCTGGCTAAGCCAGAGAGACCTTCCATCTGATTGAACTTACTTGAACTAACAGCTTTAATACTAAATTTTGCTCGATTTGTGCTACCAAATTTCATAATTCTAGGTCAACTGGAAGTACCTTATTAATTTTGATTATCTTACTAGTGTTGAAATACGATACGATGCGTTTGTGCGATATAATTTTTGCGATTTGTGTATAAGTTTTGTGCGATTTGTGCCATACATTTTTACAGTAAATGTAGAAATACGATTTTTTCAAGAAATAATGGAACCGCAGATTTGAGTATATGGTTTGAATTTCAATTCGATATCTCTTAGTGTTTCTGAGATAAAGGCTCTTGATAGACAGACAGAGAGACGGACGGACAACAAAGTGATCTTATAAGGGTTCCTTTTTTCTTTAAAAGATATGGAATCTTAAAAGTAGCCTATGTCCATCCTAAGTAAGACCTTCAAGTATGTAATTTTATCAGTATCGTATCAGCGGTTTAGCCGTGAATGCGTCACAGACACACCGGCAGACAGTTACTTTCGAATTTATAATATAAGTATGGATTATTTGATTCTTCTTCCACTTAATATTTTTTTCATTAACTTTAAAACTTTGCTTATTAAAACCTCAGAAATCTAGTATTTTGTGATACTTATTATTTTTTCTACACCATATAAGGTCATAGCTCTGTCCCACGCTAAAATATCCTGTGTTTCATTTCCCAAAAGGTACAAGCGAACGACACAGGGCGCGACTACGAACACTGCACGGCGTTGCTCCGCAAACTAGATGATTTAGACAGCGATATGAAAGTCGATGATAAACATGTAAGGACCATACAGGCGCTGGCTGATAAGCTATTGCAACAGGTAATTAATATTATACTAATATTTAGTATATTAAAAAAAAGGAATCAGTTTTAAGGTATATCTACTTTTTTAGAAAACGTATAAATATTTTAACGTATTTATTTATACCCGCGTCTCTTGAAAACTGTCTAAGAGTTCAAATTCCGCTACGTTAAAATTTATTATATCTTTTCTGAAAAAATATTTTTTATTCCTAAGTTTTAAATAACATTAAAAATTGTTGAAAATGCTATAACCGTCCTATCATTTTATGATGCTTTTCAATAGAAAACTGGTAGAACACAATACAGTAGTATTAAGGCAATCTGTTTTCCGTTCTCTTTTAAGAACTGGAACTAACGATATTTTTAATTAAAAAATATCTTAATTTAACCGATTTTGCTACTAGATAAAAAAACTATGAAAAGACAAAAATATGTAAAATGTATAGTCTAATTCTCCTTGAGAAGCTCATTTCAATAAAATAAAGAAAAAAAACCTCAAAATAACTTATTTTCCTTCCAGGGTCCAACAGGAGAGGCCATGTCAGCGGCGACCCGGCGAGATGCTTTCCTAAATAAGTGGAGGGCCCTCAGCGGAGCCCTACAGCATTATAGAGAGCGGTTGACTGCAGCCCTACAGCTACACTCCTTCTATAGGTATTTACAACTCGAAAGTTGCCCGAGGTCTCTCCCTGCCTCTCTTACCACATACTTTTAAGCAAAAGTGTGTGATAAGAGAGAGCATTCTTTCGTCACTCATCCTTTAAAAGTGGTCAAACTATCTGAGCAGGAAGCGAAAAATCTAAATTGACACCAAAAAAGAAGGACGCGACAACCACCAGATTGGACCAACAATAAACTTAAGTGAACACCAAGAATTGTTTTAAACAACTTTAATAATAAGAAAGATATATTCAAATCACAAGCTACTATGTCTCTAGAATTCGGCAGAATATGGGAAACTAGAAGTGTCTTAACACTAGGTTCCCAGGTTCCCAGGTTCTCAGGTTCGATTGCCACTCGGGACAATAAATCGTACATTTTTTTAAGCTCTGATAACAAAAAAAAGGCGTCGTTCGAATCTAGGCGTCGTCGAATTCCGTGACTCAACCGAATGTCCTAATATAAAGACCATTACCTCCGCAATTATCTTGCCGCGAGCGATGTACATCGTGAAACCTAAATGCTATAAATATATAACTCAAAATTTTCAACTCTCAGGGACATAGAAGAAACATCAGAGCGTATATCACAAAAGGCCGCTCAGTTCGCCAGCGCCGAGGGTGGCAGAGACCTTGAAGCCGCACATGAGTTGAGGAGACGTCATGTTGCAAGAGCTGCTGAGGCTTCCGCCATCGCTGATAGGATGAAAGTTTTGAAAGGAGAAGGAGGTGCTTTGGCTAAGAGGTATGTTATATAGGAGCGCCCACACACATAAACACACACACACACACACACACACACACACACACACACACACACACACACACACATACAAATGCATACTATACACGAACGAACTTATATACATACACTAACATGCCATGCATATTAATGCATAGAAAAATCATATTTTATAAACACTGAATAGATTCTGAGTGAAATGTTTTTATTTTTCCCACTTTGGTAAGAAAAAACATGGCGTTGAGTTCCTCAATATAACACAGTATTTCGAGCTGAAAATGTAATAGAAATAATTCCGCATATAATGTATATAAAACTGACGTAGTTTCAAATTTGCGTGCGTTTCCAGTCACCCAGAGCACTCTGAGCAGATTTCCTCTCGCCTTCAAGCCTTAGAGTCGGCCTGGTCCCGTCTTCAGCAGCTATCGGCGCAGCGCTTAACCACGCTGGACGACGCCATAGCGGGTCACAGGTTCGAGGAGAACTTGAAGGTGAGTTCTGTTACTGAAAGTGAATAGGATTACTGTGACGTGTCGTCATATATTTTTTTATATTTCTTTTTAGCTTCAGGCTGGGAACTTTGAGGGAGGACATTGCGTGTTGTGTTATAATTATCAATAAAAAAAATACCTATTAATAATTAAAATGATTAATATGTATTTTATTGACATTATTTTCACACAAAATTAATCATAAGCTACGTCACGAACAAAAAGTGTACAGACCAAAATTTTGCCGTTGAATTTCATTTGCCTCTTTTTTTCCTTTAACATCTTTTCAAGAAAATAGTTATTAAAATAACAATTGATTTCTACCTGTATAGTTATTTTTTTATATATTTTCCTTAGGAATTAGAACTGTGGGTATCAGAAGCAGTTAAACGCATGGATGGTGCTCAGCCGGAGAGTGTAACTGATACCGTAGCACAGTTGGAGCAGCATCATGAGAGAAAGGTAGGTTGTGTTTATTGAATTTAGTGGAGAAATTGGTTGGTTAATTTTGTGGGTTCTTATGGTTATTTGTTGTTAAATTTGATGGACAATTTATTACACTTGTCCCTTTGAATTGAATTGAGCACTTGACAATTTTCCCAAAAATTTGACTGGATATTTGTTTACTTATTTAAATGTATAATATAAATTTTAAATATATAATATTTAGCTTTTCCTTTTATTTTATTCGAGTATTTCGTAATTTATGAACTAAATCTTTTATTAAGTTAAACGAATAAAGGCTTCATTTATTTATCAAAATTGCTATTTGTTAGTTACTGAAATATAAAATCTTAATGTCAGTATTAAAAATCTCGTGTCGTTGTTGTCATAAGAATAAAAAAAAACACCTTGATGTACGATATTTGTTCGTAACATCTCAAAACTCTAAGATAAAAAAAATAATAATATAATTTCATAAATATAAAAATTATACTAAAAACTTTCTATAAATTAAAAGGCGGAGATCGACGGACGTCAAAAAGCAATAGCCTCTCTACAAAAGGAAGCGGAACAAGCCCAACACCCGGAGAAGGTTAAGAGAGTTGATAAACTGTCCACGACCCTGGACCAGGCGTGGTTGCAGAGGAAACAGTATCTTACACAGGTATTTAACATATTGATATATGTTAATTTTTAATAATTTATAAAATAAATAATATAAGACCGTCGTGGCGCAGGGGCACAAAGGTAACTGTAACACGACGGATGTGGGTTCGATTCCCACTTGGGGAAATGAATTAATATTTATTAATATTTTCATTCTCCATGTGGAGAGTGGGGGACCTCTCCAAAGTGGGAGACTTTCCACTTTAGTGTGCGGCATACAGCGTGAAGCTGATTTAATTTTTATTTCTACGTTTCGACACCAAAGCAAAAGTCCGGCGTTGAGTTCCGCCACTCAACACTAGTGTTGGGCGTTACTGTTATATTTATATAATGAATTATTCATTATATTATATTTTTTAACTGTTATTTTAAACTGCTGTAATATATATTATATTATTTTCAACGTAAATATAATA
>DWAO01000375.1:0-26736 GCA_018230605.1 Heliconius congener
CCAAAATTCGGCAGAAAGTGGGGAACGGAGTGTATTAACACTAGGTTCCCTCTGCATACCCTGCTGTGTGCGGGATACAACGTGAAGCTAAATTAATTTTTTTTTTTAATTATTAATTGACATTTTCAATTACATCTATAAAAAAAAGAAAGCACGTCTCTATACCTCTACAAACCTCTAAAGAACTGAAAGCCACTCAAAAATGTCCCATTTTAAGCCGAACCAAGAATGATTAGGTATAAATATGAGGCAATGAAACCAGGATCCAGCGTTCTAGTTAAAAGTTAGAAAATTTTAAAAAATATTGTACATATGAGATTTAATCTAATCTAGCTTTACGCTCGCTGTAAGGATACAACTTGAAGCAGGGGGTACTCAGAGGGAGCGCGGAACGATACGGTCTCTGCATACCTCTTTCGCCTCGTCCACTGTCATAAACCTCTTCATACATGCCCTCTTCATACTATATTTTCGAAGATCAATCGAGATCTCCCCCATTTTATTCCTATTTCCCCCATATGTAAGACATACAAGACATATGAGATAAGTTCAATTACTTACAAAAGTATATATGATATCGTATATACGTTGTATCCCGTATATAGCAGGGTAAGCAAAGGTAACCTTGTGTTAAAACAATCAGTTGGCCACTTTCCACCTACTTTTCAAGAAATTTCGTGAGCGTTGAGCGTTGAGAGTTGAGCGGAGAACCTCAAAGTCGAGCAATTTCTTAAGAATACCTACCTCCGAGAATCAGATGCACAATCCTCGCTTCTCTGAATGTAAAAAAAAGGCTGCACATACCTAACCTAACCTAACATTTTTTTAGTTTCGCGCTGTATCGGTAAGAAATCTGGGAACCTAGTCTTAAGATACTTCCGTCGTTCCCATTGCAACACTTTCGTTCTCATTTTTCCGCCTAATTCTTGCATGTGAATCGAAGCTACAATCGTCGCTTTTACAGTAGCACGCTTGTGCTGTTGTGCCACGACGGCTTCAATATTTCTAAGATAAAAGTTTTTCTTTAAAAATCCGTTAGTAATTTTCGAATTTATTCATAATGAAGCAACATATAAATATCAAAGCGTGCCTTTTAGTAATACTACAGATAACCTTTCTACTAATTTTACGTTCAACACTCTGAAGAATATAAACAAATTTCGTCACATATTGCGATATTTTTTCTTATCGTGTAGAGAGAAATAAGTATTAAATATTTTTTTTATTATTATAGTTTATTTTTTGTTTTTGATTTTTTTAACGTCACGCTGTCGCCCGCACATAGTAGGCAGTGGGAACCTGGGAACCAAGTATTTGCGTGAAACTATCATATATTAACTCTAGATACGCAACGCCCAACGATTTTATTATTTCCCTGATCAATACCCCAGATTGATGAGAAGATTGGTGCGAGCTAGGACTTACCGAATTATTTTTTAGCTTTTAATACATTATCTACATTACTTTCATTGTAATAACCTATTGTACCATTATGTACCATTGTTAAAACCGTTTAACATAAAAATATTTTTTTATTTAATTTATTATAATAACATAATTACTTTTAATTTCTATTTGTTACAGCACTCATAATCTTGTCGACAACATTCGCTCTAAGTCTTATAGGAACTATATTCTTCTGCTTCACTGATATCCTCAACGATGCTATATTGTCGGTAAGTAAGCTCTAAAGGTCTATACTGTCTATGTTAATTTTTTTTATATCTTAGGGTATTTTATATATTACGGTAGGCACAGTCAAGACATATTTTCATTTCCTTGCTTTGTTGACGAGGCAAAGCGCGGCGTTGAGGTCCGCCTCTCAAAACGTAATGCTTCAAGAATTCGGCGAAGAGTAGAAAACGGAAGGGTCCCGGAGTAACGGACATAAGGTTCCTCTGCCTACCTTACTGTGTGCGAGATACAACATAAAACAAAAAAATACAACTTTTTTTACAATATTACATTACAAATTCTTTCACAATTTTTATACTACGATATTATATCACAATTTTTTTATTCCAGAGCATGGTGATAAGGAACAACTCACTCGCGTTCTCCATGTGGAGAAGACCTACTGTCCATCCGTTGATGAAAGTTCACGTTTTCAATTATACTAATTGGGAACGAGTAAAAATGGGTGCGGAGAAGAAATTACATGTTGAGGACATAGGCCCTTTTGTTTATGAGTAAGTGTCAGTGTCATTAGTCGGGGATTGAATCCGCATTCATCCTATATGATAATTAATTTGTGATATGTGTGGTTTTAAAAAATATGTTATTGATGTATTATGCAAATTTGTCAATTTTTTGGCGTGATAACGTCATATAAATCGATGAACCCTGGCTGCACCCACAAAAAAACATTGCACATTGTCACATTCCCCCTGAGTTCAGCGTGCGAGCGAGAGCGACAAACGATAGAGGGGCACGATTGACCTGCTCGGCATTCCGCTTGTGACGCAAGAAAGAAATCACAGTTTACTCCTTTTTAGGTGTAAAGTACAAACTATCGATAATCCAGTAATAAAAAATAAATTCAATTCATAAAAGTATGCAAATTTTCATTATTTTTTTCTAATGACATTATCATGTAAAATGATCTAGACTGACAACCAGTATTTTTTTTATTATTTAATCTTCAATTGGTCGTTAATTAAAAGATATTTAATATTGGGTAGCGGATAACAAATGAAAAAGATTGTGGCATGAGTGAACGGAAATCTCCCCTACCCCAAATTCGTACAGTACGAAACGACCAAAGAAAATGAGTACTGACACTACATCCTACATTTTGAAGAGTAGGCAGACATAACTTAGTGTTAAAACCCTCCGTTCTCTTATTTCCGCGAGAAATTCCAGAATAAATGAAACATTAAAATACATTGTCTCGTTGCTGGAACAACGATTTCGTGGTTCAACCAAAAATATCTCATTCCCTTCATGGGAATTGAATCCACAACTAACACGTTTACAGAGACGATGTGTCGCTATGAAAGCTTAGTAGTATTGTTATTTCGCATATCTTATTTAATAAGTTTCACAAATCTCGGGATGCTAGACATACATTAAGATGTACATTATCTTATTATATAAAAAATAAGGTTAATATGTTAAAGATAAGAAGGATAGATAAGTGACATTGTTTATATGAGGAGCCCGCGCTATCACTGGGTGGTTACGGCGGAAGTCCCTTTTTTCTGCTCTCGGCTTACTTTTTAGATAGATAAAAATACTTTATTGTACACAAATCGATGTTTATTGCTAAATCAGCTTCACGTTGTATTTCGATCACAGCAGCGTAGGCAATCGGTGGAAAGTGGGGAAAGGAGTGTCTTAACACTATACTCCCTGTATAGTGTTAAGACACTCCGTTCCTCACTTTTCACCGATTTTTTTGAGGCATTAGTCTCAAGAGGCGGAAGTCAACCCCAGGCCCTGGTGCCAGAGGGAAGAGCTAATGTCTTATACCCTTGCGTCACGACGAGTAAATAAATAAATAAATAAATAAGAGCCTTGTGCTTTATTAGTACAAAGAATAATTATAAGTTTGAACAAAAAAAACAACTTCAATTTCAATCGGACCCTATAATCAGAACAGTTTGGTTAAAGTTTTCATCAAAATACACTTGATGTGTACCTCTTTCAATAAGAAATCAGTCATCGATCATCGGTCCATTTGGCGCGCACGTACTTAATGCAAATTTAAGAGTTATGTGATTTTCTCTTTGTCAGCAATAGACCAAATTAAATTAGCACCACACGGGAAGCACTAGCTTTCAAATAAAGATAATAATCATCAACATCGATTCACCCCGTCAAAATTTCGAAGGTAACAAAGATAAAAAAACTAGAATAAAGTCGAATTGATAGCCCCCTTCTATTACAAAAGTCGGTTAAAAATACAGAAAAATCTAAAAATAACTATAGAGCGTGCGAAGGCCGTATTATTGCTAATAGCGATTCCTTCTAGACAATTTTTGAAAGAAGAAATTTAGTCTTAATCGATACGAGCAGTTTATATGTACTGAAATATGATAAACCCTATTGGGTGGTAAAACCCTCTTTGTAATTGTAATATTTTTTAATGTAGTTTTAGAGATATACAGAATGGTAATATTAATAATGGATAGTAAACAAAATATACTAGTTTTAAAAAAGCAGGATATGGTGCTGCTGCAACCTTTCGAACTTCGCCACTCAACACGCAATGTCTCCACTATGTGGCGGAAAGTGGAGAATTCGCTTCGCTCTGCTTACCTTGTTATGTGCTTGATATTTGTTTTTTTTTGCATGAAGCAAAAATATTAAATATGTTGTATATAGATTATGCTTCTATTTATTTAACTCTTCCATTAGCTACTGATCGACAGACAACGATCGAACTCCACTCATAATTTTTATAGTACTACTGGTCAAATACAGTGCGGCGTTTAGTCCCGCCTACCAATAAGCAATGCATCTATAATTCTATATAGTTATCTGACAAACGAAACTTTTCGTATAGGCAGGTTAAGGAGTGTAGGGAATTATGAGGGGGACTAAAAGAGGATTCTTCTAAATTTTTATAAGAAATGGGATTTTACATTTTGCGAGCGGGTTTTTTATTTATATTCAGGGAAATGCCGGTGCACTTCGTTCACTGATAAGAGTGACTGATAACGTATCCTCTTGGACTTTGAAAACAGATTGCATGTTAACTACTGAAAAGGAGCCCCTTATAATATTCCTACAGACGAGTATTTTGTCCCCGCACACAGCGTACCCCCAGGGGGAGTGTTAAGACACTTAAATGCGGACCGTTCTCATTAAGACACTTCCGTTCCCCACTTTCTACCAGATTCTCGAAGCATTGTATGTCGAATGGTGGAACTTAACGCCGTGCTTTGCCTTGTTACAAGAGTACTAGCTCTTTTGAAATATATAGTTCATTAAAGTTTGAGGTATTCATTATTTTATTCAGTTGCCAGAGTAAATATATTGTTTAGACACTTCGTTCTCCACTTTTCGTCTGAATTTCAGACAGAACATCAGCGGTGGAACTTAACGCCGCGATTTATCTCGGGAAATGGAAATGAAGAATTGTCCCTTGTGGAGATCAAACTCAAAATAATCGTTTACATTCAGATTATCGTACGTTCCACAGAGCTACGATAGCCTCAAAATCCCAATCATATCTTCAAGCAATAAAAATATATCACGGTACCATAAATCAACCCGCAACTAGCAGCCTAAGTAATGTTAATTCGGACAAATGAAATGTATGTCAATCACTTTCTTTTCTTATCAAAAATATATAATACATATGTATATTATTGAGAAGATTCCTTCTTATCAAGGAGAAAATACTTAACCGAGTGCTATCAAAGGTGACTTTTGTAATTAAAATCCTCATACAATTTAATATTTGCAAAAACAAAGGATATTTTTTGCAATATATTTGTTATTTTTTAACAATTAAGTCCATTATGGAGCAGGGAAAAAGTACATCGACGGTAAAATCGATTGTGGATTCTATTCCCACTCAGGGGAATGTATTTATTTAACAGTATTTAACCGGCATTAAAAAATACATTAAAAGTATTATAGATATAATATTTATAATTTTTAACAAAAAAATCGTCTTCAACCGGATACTATAATCAGATCTTACAGCCCAACACTGTGTCTTTCATAGAGCATCATCTTATATTTTGTTAATTTGAGGCGAAATTGAAGATTTAATGGAATTAATCTAGCCTTTGCGTTTCTTATCTTTTTTATATAAACAACTAGTTTAGAGGAACGTCAAAGTGACGTACGCGGTTAAAGTCTACAAAATATTCTTTGATACATCAATTAAAACGTTTATTAGTTGTTAAGAGTCCATGTTTGAAACTGTCGTGGCGCAGTGACATAAACGCGCGACGGTTGTAGATTCGGTTCCCATTCAGGACAACGAAACATTTAATATTTTCCTTCAACGCCAAGTGCGCCATTGAGTTTCACTACTCAACACACAGTATCACAAAATATGTAGGACCGATATTATTTTAATAACTATTTTATCCTGTGTTATAGGAAATAGCAAAAGAAGTATAAAAAAACAGAGTACCTCGTTATCATTAAACAGTTTAATTATTTCATATTTATAATATACACAAATGACTTTCTGTTTTGTTTACACAATTGCAATATTGAGTTCACGATTGTAAATATGAATGTCCTTAAAATGGTCGCCAAGTGTTAAAAAATTGAGACACATAACACTCTGTTCCCGATTTTCCCGTCGAATTTTTGAAGCTTTACCTTGTTACCAGAGCGAAGAAATGAATATATTAATAAATAATAATTCATTTCTATGAGCGAAGATCGAATCTACAGCTGCTGCGAATACAGTACATGCTTGTACCACTGCGCCACGACGGTCTCTAAAAATTACAATACGATTATTAATTTAATAAGCAGAATGCAGAAAATAAAAAAAAATGCAATTATTAAAATCGCAAGAAGACAAAGATTATGAGTTCTAGATAATTTTTTTTCAACTTAAAGTTGTATAGCAGGGTAGGCAGAAGGAACCTGAGAATCTGGCGGTTAAGACACTCCGTTCTGATTAAGACATTTCGGTTCCCTATTGTCGAGGGACATTTCGGTTCCCCATTGCGTAATGAGTGGTGGAAATCAACTCAGCGCATTGCCTCGTCACCATAGGCGGAAATTACAATTTTAAATATTTCACTCCCCCAAGTGGAAATCGCGCCCACAACCGTCTTATTTATATATAATATATATACATATAAGATTTTAAATAAAAAAAATAAGATTTTTTTCTTCAACAGACAACACCTAGAACGCGTGAATATAAACTTCGATGGTGACAAACTGAGTTTTCAAGAAAAAAATAATTACAAATTCCTCCCGGAGTTGAGTGTGGGACCGCACTTCGATCAAGTGAATGTTCCTAATTTACCTCTGTTGGTAAGTAAATATATAAGATTTATAAAAGTAAAGAAAATAAATATTATGACGTTGAGTTCGGCCACTCGACACACAGCTTACAGAATTCAGAAAGTGGGGAACATAATGGGAAACCCGCCTTGCGCGGGATACATCGTGAAGCTGAAAAAATATGTATTTTAATAATTATTAGCTTTTACCGGCAGCCTACGTGGTTAAATGGATAATCTACTCATTGTGTATTTCTAAGTGGAAGTAACTCTGACCGCGGGTACAGTGAGTTATATATATATTTCTTCGATAAATCGACTATCCGACACAAAAAAAATTACAATTCGATCCAGTAGTTCCTGAAAATTATCGCGTTAACCAAACAAATCCTTTAGATCTATAATATTATTTAGTATAACATATAGGTAGCAAAATGAGGTTAAATAGTTACGTTATCTTGACATAGGAATTAAACTCGCGACCTATTTCGCAATACATATAACCAGACAAAATTAATGGCAGTTATGATAAAAAATATTGAGAATTCTTTTAATTTTAAGTAGTTCACTATATTTTAAATTACATTGATTCATTTGACCTTGTGCCGTTACAACAAATTGTATTGACAGCCACTGCAATAACCATTCGTTATCTGTATGTAAATATACAGATAACAAATGGTTTTTAATGACATCTTAACCTATAGATAAAATATATTGGAATACAAATATATAAAAAAATTATTATTCACGTGACATTTGAATGGTATTGTTTTTTTTTATTTTTATACTGTCTAGAAAGGAATGAATAAGCAATATAAATAATATCTTAGTTTTATGAGTGTTTTTCTTTAGCTTTATGCTGTTCCGCTATATTACCTAGTGTAAGGATACTCCGCCTGAAATTTTCTGATCAATATTCGAGACATTCCGTGTTGAGTTGCGGAACTTAATGATACGCCCTTGTTATTATAGCGAAGAAATTTATTTAATTCATGCCTCTAAATGGGAATCGAATCCACAACCGTCGTGCCATACCAACGACCTCAGCCCATATAAACAATATCTTAAAAATGTCAAAAATCAAAGTTAAAATTTTACGATAATTATAAATAATCTTTTTTTTTCTAGGGAATCGCCGCAAAAGTATCGAATATGCCGTATTTAGCCCAGTTTGGAGTCGTGTCATCGCTTAACACATTCGCCGAACACAACAATGCTTTTCTTAAGTTACCGGTACAAAGGTAACCTATTTTAATCCTTTTTCCTTGTTATATAAAAATCTATCCACTTCTATAGAATTCTATCCACCAAAAATATTTTTAAATCTTAAAATGAATAAAAAACATAACAAAACAAATAACCATAAAAGGTATAAATAAATTACAATAACGATAAATAAAATTAAAAAGGAAATAAAAGACAATAAATAGCATTTTTTATATAATATTATCAAGGCCGTCGGGAGTAGTCAAAGAGCAGCGTTGACCAATTTCTCGAAAATTATGCGGTGAAAAAGAAGTATTTTAACTATGAATTTACAATTCAGAGTTAAAATACTTCTAATTTACAAAGCTACAGCTTTATAGGTTCCACCTGCCTACCTTGTTGTATGCGGGATACAGCGTGAAACTATAGTACATTATAATATCTTTTTTAGCTTCACACTATACCCCTCACATAGTCATGGTGGGTACAAGGCACCTGAACAACTAGTTTTAAGACACTCCGTTCTCATTAAGAGATTTCCAATCTGTAGAGGAAATTTAAGATCATAGTGTCAAGATACTCCGTTTTCATTAAGATACTTCCGTTCTCCATTCTCCGCCGAATTCTTGAGACATACGATTCCAACTCGAAAACATGAAATATCTTACTTTTTCATTCCTATTCTTCTCTGGTCATAAAACAAAGCATGACATTGAGTTCCACGCAATACGCAGTGTTTTCAGAATTCGGCGGAAAGTGGAGAACGGGAGTATCTTACTGAAAACGAAGCATCTTGACAATATGATCTTAAATTCCCTCTACATGTGCGGGATACAGCGTGAAATTACAAAACAAAAAGTGTGTTAGTGGCTTCCAATGCCATTTGTAGGATTATTTACGTATATAAAAAGCCTTAACTAACTAACTAGTGACCAAAAATTATAACAAAAATTTATAACAAATATATGTAAATCTTGCGTGGTCATAAATGAGTATCTACATCCCAAGAATAGTTTAATATTGATTTATTTGTCATAACAAACATTTTTTTTATAGGATAGCTTTAGAGATGATAGGGAAAAGAGTGAGGTTAATTCTTACTCAACCTACTTTGCACGGTCTTTAACGTCCTCGGTGCTTTAACTATTGGCTCTCATGTCCTGCATCACAACATCCAACCAACGCTTCCTTAGGCGTCCGCGTGCCCGATCGTGGCACTGAAATCCATATTGGGACTCAGAGATAGCAGACTGCCGGAGCCTGAATTCAATCATAAAGAGCTCAAAAGAGCTTCATGATATGACTCATAAATTTAATGCTTCTATACGAACGAAAAACTAAAACTAAAACTCTACGAATTTGTGACGCAAAGGCATTTGCAATATCTTAGCGACGATTGAGTTACACTGTTTAACAAAAAATGTTGGGTTCTTTGTTTTTGTTTCGGTCGGACACTGTAGATAACTATGTAATTAATACATACATTCCTTCTAAGTAATACGAAAAATGCTGATGCAAATGACGCTAGTAACAAATGACGTATTAGATCAGTGATTCTCAACCACTGTGCCGCGGCACTTTTGTGTGCCGCCAAATTTTGCAAATATGTAATAATGTTAATATTATTAAATTATATCATTTAAAAAGAAAAATATTTTTAATATATATTTAAATCCACGAAAAAATAAATTATTTTATATTATACTATATTAGTTATTATTGTAGTATATATTAGTTTATTTCGTATATTTAATTTTTTTGTCATAAACTATTTATGCAGTGAGTTGTAGTAAGTGAATAATTTTTATCTTTTTCTTTGCGTGCCGCAAAATTTTGAAATCGTTAAATACGTGCCGCAACAAAAGAAAAGGTCAGCAATTACTGACACTATATTAGCAGTGTAAATGTGTTTTAACCGATTTCATAAAAAAGATTCTTAATTCGACTTTTTGTTTTTTTTGCTCTTCTGCCCCGCCAGCTATGCATCTTTTTTTTTTGTAGATACACTTTTACATGAGTTGATTCAAAAAAATATATATAAAAAAGTTAAAATATATATTTACAATGTTTTCATTTCTTCAAGTAATATTTATTAATAAAAAAATTATATTTTTTTTGTATTCGTTTTGCAAAAAGAAGATATTATATATACTTATCTACTTCCAAAATACTTGTACCTAACTTCTAAATTAATTTAAACCAACTAAGTATTGGTAATCAATTTTAAAAACAATGAAGGATGACGTTTATACAACTAATAAAACGTGTCAATATATACGTTCTATCATAACTTAGAAACGTTATAGATAATTTAAACAATGAAATATAAATTAATTATATTATATTAGACAAATGCATGCAAAATTGTACTTTGTATTAAAGATAATGGTATGACACGGATCCGTTACGATTTTATTATAAGTATAAATAGTGGCAGAAGCTGCTTGTAATCGATTCGAAACATCTTAAATACTTTATTTCCAAAGGAATTTAGTGTAAAGACAGTCCGTTCCCCACATTCCATTGCCAAACTGCGCCACAAAAGCCCTAAGTCTCAAAAATGTCCCAACCTAACATTGAACTTACCATCACAAATATGAATAAAAATTTACCTTCTTATTCAACTGATCCTCGTGTCAAAAAGAGCTTACCTAAGGGTCCTAAAGGTGTTCCGGAAACACTAAGTATATTTTCTATTTCAGATTTCTTTGGGGATACGACGATAATATAATTGACATCGCAAAACCAATTCTAAGTCTTCAAGGGCAGTTGAATTTTGATAAGTTTGGTCTTCTCGTCACAGTAAGTATAAAATTTGATGGCTTTAATAATTCAATTATTAGTATAATAATAATAACTTTTTAGATAAAAATTTTGGGTTATTGAAAGCAGTTTCAAGTCCCGCAAGCTTTGAAAAATATAAAAATATTATCTAAAAACATGTTTCTCTCTCCTTTGTTCGCTCCTTTTTTCTATGCCTGTGAGTGATCAGAACACTCGGATGGTCTCCATCAGGCGCGGGTTCGAGTCCCATGACGTTCAAATTTGTAGGCGTTTTCTAAAAAGATTTTTCTATCCTTAATGTTAAATTAAATTAACAACCAGAAAGCGAGTAAACCGGCACAGCGTCTAATTGTAAATATGTTGTGGATTCGTTTCCCACACGGGGGAATAAATTATTTTTATTTCCTCTCTATGGTAACAAATTAAAATCTATCCATCCCGCCGTGAAAATGCACTAATATTATGGTGACTCCTGATTTCAGGCGATTGTATGCGATTTTAATTCAAAAATTGCAACAAATTAAGAGTGTTAATTTTAATGTATATTTGTTTCAGAAAAATGGCACGTCCTCGGACCGATTCACGATAAACACAGGAGAATATAATAAGAACAGAATGAATATTATTGAGAAGTTTAATGGTGAAGAACGTTTGTCTTTCTGGGGAAGCCCCGAATGTAATAGGTATTTAAATATAATTTTAATGTCTTTATATTGTTGATAATCCAAACTATTCTTAATATAATATAGGAAGGTGAAGTTTGCTTGGAAACTACTTAATGATCGGCATCGAAGAAATATGTTTGTCTTAGATGGTCTAATTACCGGGGAAGACTATAACCCACACTGGGACCTACAGTCAGAGTTATCCTGGGCTCTAATGATATGTCATATATTATTTAAACGTTTGCTACTAAGCATAATCGAACTCGCAACTATCGTGACCAATCTATACATTACTTAAAACTTCTCTCAAAGTTTTTTTAACCATTTTTTGACTTCACGCTGTATCCCTAGTAGGGTAGGCAGAGGAAATCTTATAACCTGTTTTTAGGACACTATTCAGTTGAACTCAACGCGACGACTTATCTCGTTACCAGAGTTGGAAAATGAAAATATTGAATATTTCATTTCTCCGAATGGAAATCGAACTTGTAACCGTCGCGCTCACAGTCACACTCTTAGGCCACCGGGCTACAACGGCCACAGGCTCAACAGTATTCATTTGTTATGTAAGTAATAATATGTGAGTATGAATGGATTCAAAGTAGACTATCTCGGTTCATAGTTTATCGTCAAAGATAACTATAGTTAGCCTCATGCCACTAAAATGTTTTATAATGGCTTCGCAAACAAAATCGCATTTAAAGCATTTTGTAAGATTTTTATAGTGCTGTTGTTATATTAAAAACATTATTATAAACATGTTACGAGGCCATTCGGGGCGCCGGGGCACAAGCATGTATACTTTTTTGTTTTACAAACAAAAAACATTGGATGATATAGTATCCTAGATGTGAAAAATATACTTTTAATCGTTATTTTATAATATACTATTTATTTTTGTCTGTATATAAAAATGATAATGGTATAAAAGCATGGGTTGTGGATTCGGTTCAACACGCAATGTCTCTAAACTTGGTCGATTCGTGGGGAACGGCGTGTTTTAGCACTACGTCCCTCTGCTTACTCTGCTTTATGCGGGATACAGCGTGAAGCTATAAAACATATTTTAAATTAGCCTTTGTTTATTTCTTCTAAATTAGTTTTTTTTATTATGTTGCAGTATAGAAGCATCAGATGGCACAATCTTCCCGCCCTCGATATTGGATAAGAATTCAACTTTACATGTCTTCAATCCCAATTTGTGTAGACGTCTGCCTTTTAAATATATGAAAAATGTTGAGGTTCGCTTGTTTCCATGGTTCATATTAATATGTACTAAATAGTAGAATTAGAAATTGATCTCAAATTGTATAGAACGTTTTAATTCTGCTATTTATTTATATTTTTATTATATAATTTTTGGTGTAAGACTTTGTAAAACCCACAATGCTCAATAAAATCTCAAGGTAATAGGAATCGTACCTGCATCTTCTAATATATTTTCTTTCTATATAGGCCATACCGCTTGAAAATAATATTTGGAGTATATGTTGATAACCTAAATTAGACTATTAGAATGATCATCTTTTTTACCTACGTCATCGCAAAACCATTGTATGTGCAAATTCTAAAAACTAAGAAACTATCTCCCTCAACAATAAAGTCCAAATCTTTTATTTTCATAATTTTCTCTCACCAATAAGCTTAAATTTTTTATTTTTATAATCTTCTCCATCAACAGATTGGCGACGGTGTACAGCTCTACCGTTACGGCTTACCAGTCGACGTTTTTGACGATCCTAGCAACAACCCAGCAAATGAATGCTACTGTGAAACAGATTCGGGGACGTGCCCACCACGCGGTGTCATAAATGTTACTAAATGCGCTATGGGTAAGCATTTTTTTATGTAATAGAAGTTGAGACTCAAAATAATTAGCCTTACTTTGAGATGTAAAGTAGCGTTTTTAGGGTTCCGTACCTCAAAAGGTAAAAACGGAAGCCTTCTAAGATCGTTTTGTTGTCCGTTTGCCAAGACTATTTATCGCGAAATCGCGTGAAGGTATCAAGCTGAAACTCTCAGTTGAACTCAAATGTTCAAGTCTATGGTCGTGAAGCTAAAAAAAAAACGGTTAAGTGCGAGTCGGACACGCCCGTTGGGGCTGTCGTACCAATTTTAGGATTGTAGGTCAATGTTTTGTATGGAATAAACTATAAATAAGTTTGCATAGATTTTTTCCTATTAAATAAGTATAAATGTTGACTTTTCGCAATGTTTTCTTTATTTGTATTGTAAATTCTCTCTTGCCAAATTTTATAACTGTAGATCCACGGGAAGTATCCTATAGGTTTCGTTTACGCGGTTAATTTCATACCTCAAAATGCAGCAAAATCGATGCAGAAATGCTCGTATGCGTTTTTCTGTGCTTCGTGAGAATTAAATATTAGATATTAAATTTCAGCTTGATATCTCCAAGCGATCTTGAGATAAATAGTCTTGACAGACGGACAGACAGACAACAAAGTAATCTTGTAAGGGTTCTATTTTAACTTTTAAGGTACAGAACCCTAAAAATAAAAATTAAACATATTCTTAAAACAAGCAAACTCTCCCTAAACTAAACAACCCTTTAATCAATTCAGAAGTGACTTTAGATGTCAAATTAAAATTTCTAATTGCTTAATTAATATTCATGAATCCTCAAACGGGTGGACTCGTGAGACAAGGTAACAGGAACAAATTTAGTTCGACGTGGTCTATTAATATGTTTATACGTGAATATATTTCACGCGTGATTTCATATCGCCCATAAATATATGTAATACCTATAGGTATACCTACAGGCATGTTAACAAAAGACACAATAGTTGGGGTTTCTAATCCCATATATATAGAATACTGTTTGTTGTTGAGTTTTGAATGACGGAACACAACGCCGCTCTTTTGTCCGCCGGAGTAGAAAAATGAAAATAACTCCCCCGATTCGATCCCAGAGTGCGGATCGAACCCAAAACCATCGCATTTACAGCCAGTATACATATATACAAAGATAATTAATGAGTTGATTATTTTCTAACAACTCTATCCTTTCACACATATAAAATGTTTTAATTCACAGGTGCTCCAGCACTGGCCAGTTTCCCACATTTCCATCTAGGAGATCCTATGTTAAGAGAAAAGATTAGCGGTCTCGAGCCTAAGGAGGGGGTCCACGATTCATATTTAGATATACACCCTACTTTGGGGATTGCGCTAAGTGGGAGGTCTAGGTAAAATATACTGTTCTTTTTGTATTTGAGGCCGCTATGATACAGCGTCTGACTGTAAACGGAACGGCTGGCGGATTCGATTCCCACTCGGGTGGATTCGATTCCTACCTACTTTATTTCTAAGGTTCTCAACATTCGGTTTCCTCTGCCTACTTTATGCGGGTAGCGTATGCGTGAAGTTGCTAGTTTTAAGTAATGAGTGGCGGAACTCAACGCCGTCATTGTTACCGGAGCCAGAAAAATTTTACTAATTTGTTCTCTTGAGTGTCACTGCCGTCGGGCTTACAATCAGACGCTGTGTTTTAAATTATTTATATTATTTTTTTTTCTTTCCCAGTTTACAATTAAACATGCAAGTGAAAAGAACTAATGCATTTGGATCTCTTAGTTATTTGGAAAAAGGACTTATATTGCCCATAGCTTGGATCGAAATGGTTATTATATTTTTATGTTTTTTAATAATACAATATTCATTGAAATCTTGCGCATGGGTACATGCGTGCGACGCTATACGCTACAAGTTGTGGGTTCGATTTCCACACGAGGAAATGAATTATTTAATATGTTCATTTCTTCGCTCTGATAACGAGGTAAAACATGGCCTCAACACGCAATGCCTTCAGAATTTGGCCTCCAGATTTCTGGAAGCCTTAATCGAAACGGAGTATCTTAACGCTAGGTTCCTATGTTCCCTCTGCCTACTGTACTATGTGCGGGATACAGTACAAAGTGATATACATACATCATTACATATTCACAAGTGGCGATGTTAATTAGGATGGCGTGACGTCACAGACGATTTTGTGACCACAGATTATAAAGAATGAAATAATCTGTAACTAAGTCATTTATTTATGGATAAATTCTTTTTTTTATAAGATTATTTAATTTTGACCTATATTTTTTTATTATTTTTTAAAGCTTTGAAATTTTATACATTTGTTGTTCTATGTACAAATAAATCTTTACAACATAAAGACATACATATATTTTTAATGAAAATATTTAACATACGTAGTCACGTGGTCAAGTCGTATACCCACCCATGACCACGGACTTGAACTCGAAACGTCTGGTTTCCGAAAATGTATAATACTAAATATACGTGATTAATCTGTGTTATAATCTAAATTTAAAATGTGTTATAATCGTGGACATCAAAGCACTTACATATATATCACTTTCTGCTTGCAGTCAGTAGAAAAACTACCAGAAAGCCTACAAAGTCTAGTCTACCACGGCACATATTCAACAGCGGCAGTGAAATTGGGGCTAACAGTGTTCTGCATCATCGCCCTGACAGTTTCCACCATATGCCTCTTCGCAATGATCGTGAGGAGGCGGAGAAAACCTTGCGCCACATTGAAAATTATACCAGTTGATACAGAAATGAAAAATCAATTATCTTAATTAATTAGAAATATATTTGTATTGTGATTTTTTAATGGATATGGCTTCGAGGCCTAGTTGAGGGAGTTTTTTTTTTCTATACTAATATTGTAAATCTGATGAGTTGGTTTGGTTGGACGCGCTGATTTGAAATTTTTCAGAAACTGCTAGTTCGAATTGTAAATTTGTTTTTGTATCCTACAGTCCATTTTGATCTATCTCACTTTACGTGTGGAGTTTGTTTATGTCGACGACTAGCTATTTCTATTTGACTACGGAGGTAAAATAGCAATGTAGGAATATTTTTTCCTGATCTGATTAGATAGAGTTGAAGATACATGACTCTAAAAACTGATTATGCATAATGTCTTAATTTAATGGATGAAAGGAACAACAATGTATTAAAGATAAAATATTTGGCTCGGATGGCAGAGAGGAGTTTTCTTATATAACAATTCTATTTATGGGCTCCCATCTTCATCAAACTTTGATTGAGGTGCGTTCACTTGCCCAAAAGCTTTTAAATAAATACTGCACGGTCGACAAGTCGTGGTCATCCTGAACTTAGCTGTTAGCCTATGCAGATTTGATTTTAATATATTTTTACACTTGATTATTAACTGTCCAAGCGAACAATGCGCAAAAGTTCAGATAGTCTAACCTCAGGGCGGCCACGACTTATCAACTGTAGAATGTGTGATATTTTGTTAATTGTTACCTACTTGTAGGCCTGGACTGGGCTCTGACGTGTCCAATGACGCCCGTGCTAATATTTCATAAATGATAATTCGCGCCAAGAAGGAAGGACCAAAGATTGATTATTATATCTAATTCATAATGCTACTTATACTTCATTTTGTTACTTGCATGATTTTTACTCGTAATAATTAATTAAATGATGAAATTGGGAGAAGTTCTCGGGAAGAAGGCGAGGTTTGTGCACAGAGTAGTAATAATATTATGTATATTTTCACTTGTCCAATTTAGATAGATATAAGACGGTGATGGGTTCCAACACCAAATTTCTAATATCTTTAAAATGGTATGCGAATTGATTATTTCACAAAGTTTTTTTACTTACCACAAGCATAAATAATAATATAGCTTACTACATTTTTTTAAAATTGTTTTTAGGTGTACACATGATGTTGCGAATCAATTTAGTAAAATATACCTATTGAAATGAGTTAATTTAGTTAATTAAAGTTAATTTGTAAAAATATTAAGTTAACGAAGCTTTATGTGAATGTTCGATATTTTTATATCTAAGTAATTATTATATGTGTATTTTATATCTACTCTGAGCAACTTTAATTATCGGACACCTTCTTGGCTATAACTTTATTTCCCCCAAAAGGAACAGAGTCGTTTATATATTCCAATTAAGGTTGCCAGAGGGCCGAGAAATTTGGGACTTCCCCGGTGTTTTGTCCTCGTGTTGTCCCGTGTCCAGTAATTTCACTTTGCTGTCCCGGAATTCATAAATACCTTAACTTGTTTTATTTAATGAAAATTTAATAAGCTTAAGCAGTACATTTACACAAGGACAGTTACAATAGTAATGATACGCCTGGCAGCCCTTATTAGGTCGAGATCCCATTGCATGAATTTTACATAGTTTGGAGATTATTTTCATAGTAAACCAGAACCGGAAAAAAATATTTCAAATGATAGCAAGCTTTACTTGCGGCAATTATTTTACAGGCAATCATGTGTTATATTGTTGAGAAAATAATCTTAATTAAAGCTTTAATTTATTATAAAGTTCACTTAAAAATAAAAAAAACATATGAGTGCAAATTATCAACATTAAGTAACCCTGGGGTCACGGAAGACTGAGAAGTGGCAACCATTGATTTTACAATTCCTTGCGCGATTTTCTTTCAGCATAAGATTCACATAAAAAAACATGTTAGTGCAATTTATCGACAACGATTCTTCTAGGCAACTTTGGCGTAATCTTTTCTACTATCATGTATCATTCTTAAAAATTAAGTTTCATTAAAAAATAGATACTTACAGATTCATACACTCGCATCTTAGACCATATTATCTCTAATTGTAAATAATACATAATTTTATTTCCAAGGTTCATTGTTCTTTGATAAGTAAAAAGGGTTAACATAAACATTGTTTAAAAAGTAATTTAATACTTATATAAAATAAAGAATATTTTGATAAAAGGAAGTCGAAATAACAAATATTTTGACTTCTTTTATTCTTTCCTCGCCTCTACCTTATATTTTGTAGATTTGGACATTCCATGTAAATACAAATATAACACAATAATTCCATTATACTAATATCTATACGGTAGTTTATTTATTTTTAAGTAAGACATAAGTAATGTTGGAAAAATATACTTACAGCGAAGATATTTAATAAATTTTATATAGTATTTTTATAATATGTTTACTAAATACCTAGATAATTGTTGTAATAATCTCGCTCAATACATGTTATTTTTTGCTTGTATAAATGAAGCTTGAAAAGATCTGATTTTTGTACAATTTTATAAAATATAATGTGTGTTGTTAACTTTATTTTATAAATATAAGAAGTTCAAGACGTTTATTCAGCTTATTATTTTGTATCCATTCCCTAAATGAGATTAAAGTCATTTATAAATAGACGATCTGATTGTATTAGAGCAGGGGTTCCCAACCTTTTCTTGATCAAGGACCACTTTTATATCATTCTTGGTAGCAGGGACCACTTTGCATGTAGGTATAATAAAAATTTACTGTGATAATGAAACAAAACCTATAAATTACAAGCGCCTACGACTGTAATATACTAAAGTTACATGAAACTTACAAGAACGATTTATAATAAACACAATTTATCATTTTAATTAAATAAACAGTCACACTGTGTGTAGTAAAACCGACAGGTTGTGAGTTCGATCCCCACTCGAGAAAATGAAATATTTATTTAAATTTAGACTTTCATTTATTCGCTCTGGTGTGGAGGCAAAACGCGGCGTTGAGTACCGCAACTCAACATACAATGCCTCCAGAACTCGGCCGAAAGTGGGGAACGTAGCGTCTTAACACTAGGTTCCCTCTGTCAACCCTGATGTGTGCGGGATACAGCGTGAAGCTGATTTGATTTAACTTACATGTAAAAAATATTACTTGCTCCTAATATGTTCGTAGACGCACAAAGTGTGATTGTAAAACCGACTGGTCGTGGGTTCGATCCTCACTCGAGGAGATGGAATATTTATTTAAATTTATATTTCCATTTCTTCACTCTGGTGTCGAGGCAAAGCGCGGCGGTGAGTTCGGGCACTCAACACGTAATGACTCCAGAATTGGCAGAAAATGGGGAACGAAGTGTCTTACACGAGATTCCCTCTGCCTACCCTGTTGTGCGCGGGATACTGCGTGAAGCTCATGTTTTAAGAACTTGTCTAGTAGTCATTCAACACAAATATTGGCACATATGCTACAAAATTCAATACTTGTATATCAAAACTGGTTTTAAGTCGTAGAAAATCTGAAAGAAATTTTATATTTTACAAGCATTTGGCATTTAATTGTTTTTGTTTTATATTTTTTATTGTTTTTTTTTCTTACACTACAGACTTATGACCATACCTTTTGTCATCATATGCATTTCTTTTCATTATTTTTTATCTTTAAATATTACTTAGACGCCAACTCCCCCTGTCTTAGAGGAACCACTGCGGGAGGGGCACGGTGATTCTCCTGCAATTATCGGGTGCCCTAAGAGAAGCTCCGGGGCACCATGAAGGTGACGGTGGCCCGCAATAGACGAGCCTTCCATCGAGCGGTCGAAGTAGGATGAGTGAGATATCCTGCGGCGTTTCATTTAGGTGGAGAGAGTTTCCAGGTGGGCTGGGTTCTAGTGGTTGAGTTTGAATTCACCGTTCCCACAATACCACTCATCCATAAAACCTTCCGTGTGGGCCGTCTGCGTAAATGGATTTCACAATAAAATAATTTCGATAAAAAAATCTTGTAGACGTTATTTTATTTATTCCTGCAAAAAAATGTGTACTTACAGTATAAATATTATAAGACAATAGGATAAACCAAACACAATTAATAATTTATATAGCAAAAATTAATCAATTATTATATCCTATAAACAAAATTAAAAATTATAAAAATACATATTATCTTTAGCCATACTCATTTGCAAATTAATTTTTAGTCTGCATTCCTCCACCCCACCCATAAACAACTGTCCAACAAACGTCAGACGCTACGTCCATAAACAAAACTTAGTCTTTCTCAAGTTTGATATTGAACATGGCGGTTGGTAAAAATAAAGGCCTTTCGAAGGGCGGCAAGAAGGGAGTCAAGAAGAAGATGTAAGTTCGGAATATACTTGCCAGCCGACATTTAAACTATTACTCTTTAATATAATTGTATTATTAAAACAATATATATTGCGATGGCTAATATATTTGTGGATAAAACTTGATTGTCTCGTGTCAGTTGAATAGTTGAAGTATTATTTAATGTGTTACTTTAATATTATACCGGTCTATGTATCTATTGACATATTGGCTTTTAAATTATCTGGCTTGATATATATAACACGTGAGAATGTTTTATATAAAATAACTGCAATATCGAAAATGCATATCGGTAAGTAATTTAAGGTTATATTATAAACTAAAATTTTAATTTCAGTGTAGATCCCTTCACAAGGAAGGACTGGTACGATGTTAAGGCTCCGTCTATGTTCACTAAGAGGCAGGTGGGAACCACCCTCGTCAACCGTACTCAGGTTAGTTATTATTTTAACATTTGAAATGCTTGTGCATAACTTAGGTTAGGCCTTGCAAATTATGTGATTCCATGGTATCTAAATATATTTTGATTAAAACGGATACTTTTGTAATGCATAAGTACATAATGGTACTCTCTTAAAAAAATATTAAACTAATGTGATTGAAATTGTAGTATTTTTGCCAATTCAGTACTTTTTACTGTTTCTTTAAGTGATAGTGGAAAACGAAATACTGCAGTGAAATATCACTAATTCTTTAAATTAAAAGAAACCTTCAAATGCAGAATGTTAATATCATAATCATAGCACATGGCTTATAACAAAAAGCATTATAATGGAATAAGAGTAAGGAATACATAATTATAGTTACTTCAATTTTTTATTAAAATTTATACTTGTTTATAAATAAATAAATAGGTTGATAAGATACTATATGATGATCCACCTAGCTCGCAATGACACAGAACTGATGAAAACATTTGTTCCCTTTTGATTTTACTGCTGAATGTATCTATATTTAATATTTAAAATATAATTTTCATTCAAGAAATTCATTACAAGTATATATTTTCTTTGTTTTAGGGAACCAAAATTGCCTCAGAAGGTCTGAAAGGCCGTGTGTTTGAGGTCTCTTTGGCTGATCTCCAAGCTGATACTGATGCTGAGAGGTGAGTTAGTAGCTTTTTTATTTTTTATAATTATATATCAAAGAAAAACATAAATTATGATTACTTCCTTGTAATAAGTCTTCTATATCTTTGTCTATACTAAGTATTTTTGCTAGCTTTTTAAATTAACATTACTGAAAATTAAATTTACATGTTAAAGAAATGCTTATACACAAAAAAGAGTAAAATGCTTAATAAAATTAACATAATATATCCAAAAGAATAAAATGTGACTATAAGTACAGCCAATGTGTCACATGTTGTGGTCACCTAAAAGTTAGGCTTTCTGAACCACTGTGCATTCTGGAAGAAAATAAGAAAAAATATACTTAAATCAAATCTCCTTAGCCATGTGCACCTGACATCAAGGTGTCTACAACCCATTGAACATACAGTAAATTACTTATTTATAATAGAACTATAAGACCTTTTTTAAACCTAATGTTAAGCAACCTAGGTTTTAAATAATTATTTACACCAACATACTTATTTACTACATACTAAATATAAAATAATTTGATTTCTTTATTATTTATCAGGTCTTTCCGCAAGTTCCGTTTGATTGCTGAAGATGTTCAGGGCCGCAATGTGCTCTGTAACTTCCACGGAATGGACCTCACAACTGATAAACTCAGGTATATATATACTCTTTTGTATAGAAACTGTAAAAAAATATACAGCTTTTTTATATGTAAAAGGTCCTATTTTTATTATTGTTAAATTAAATATATAATACAAAGGAAGAAAGTATTAGATTTAATAAACTGTAAAAAGTTATTTTTAAAAAAAAATCTTCATTTAAAATATCTTATTGTTAACAATTTTAAACTGTTAATTTTGTTTCTCGAGAAGACAAAGTGAGTTCATTATGAATATTGAGTGATGATACTCAATCTTGCTTTTACACAAACAAAATTGTTTATAATTTACAGATAATCATAAATTATAGAAGATGTATCAATTTGTATTATTTTAGTGCAGCCCAGCTATATAACATTGTTCATCGCTGTTATATCGTTTCAAGCTGCACATAGTGCTGCTGCCACAAGATGCAGTGCCTTTATAGCCCTCTATACAGGCCCTTCTTGTCGTTGCTACAAACTTTATATTGACATAAGTTTAATGATGATGCTATGAATAACAGGATGGCGAGTCTTAACTCTAGTTTCCAGTGGCCTAACCTGCTTTGTGTGGTAGAGTGTGGAAGGTATAAAAAGAAAAGAAAGAAATATTAAATACTAAAGAACTATTTTTTCCATAGATGGATGGTCAAGAAATGGCAGACACTGGTCGAAGCCAACATTGATGTCAAGACCACAGATGGTTACCTCTTGAGAGTTTTCTGCATCGGTTTCACCAACAAAGACTCATTGAGTCAACGCAAGACATGCTACGCTCAACACACTCAGGTTTGTTTAGTCTTTTTTTAACTAGATTTTTTAAATATATTATAGCCAAATGATACAAAATGGGTTATTCTTACTGTCTACATCTGTTTATTAGTTTTCAAGTGAAACTGTTGTAACATCCATCTAATAGTAACCTAATTACTTTTTTTAAAAAGTAAGTTAATTGATCAATATATTCTTAAGCTACATTAGGTTTCATATATGCTTGTTATAATCGTTTCTTTAATATATTTTTAAATATTTAATCTGTGAATGATTAAATAATTATAAGAAAATAATGACTTGTATTTTATATTATAAAATTTAAAATATTATTCCAAAAAATACTTATACAAAAATGTATAAAAATTTTAACATATTCGAAAACGCTTAGAAACTGTCCATGCCAATTTGTAAAAACTCCGTAAGCTATCAACATAAATAAATTGTAAGCGCACCTACAAAAATTTTGATGTAACTTGATGAGAAACTATGGCTTAGTGCTCTTGTGGGATTGGACAATATACAGCAGAAGCGGGTTCAAACCCTGCCACATTCAAATTTTATATAGTATTCCTAAAAATAAGGAGAATATCATTAATTATTCATTTTATTAGATATTTTTATAATTTATGCAGTCCAGCTATACAAAGTTGTTCTATCGTCTTTGTATCGTTTCAAACTGCAAAAATGAAATGCTTCCATACAATAATATGCCTTAATATGTATATATTAAAGTTTTTTTGTATCGTTGCTACAAATTAAAGTCTTTTGATTTAAATTTAACGGTAAGACTGCTTTCTATAAAATTAAAAAATATCACATGTTATGTTACAGAACTCAATGGTACTTAATATTTTGTTAGGTTAGAAGTAAAAGAAATTAATTTCCTTTCCACAAGTGTAGACACATAAAAAAATAGTACTACTACTCTATTAAAGTAAATATCTAATCAAAAACAAATTTACAGGTGCGTGCAATCAGAAAGAAGATGTGCGAGATAATCACCCGTGACGTGGCCAACTCTGAATTGAAAGAGGTCGTCAACAAGCTGATACCAGACTCGATTGCCAAGGACATCGAGAAGGCCTGCCACAGCATCTACCCATTGAGAGATGTCTGCATTAGAAAGGTATATAAAGCTAAATAATCTTATTTGTTTCTCTTTTCATGTGCAATAAGGAATATATAATATAATTGTTGCTAAAATAGCAAAGTATAAATACCTCCAGAATTGTGGCAAAAAGTGTGGAGCTAAATAATAGCTAAGTAAAATGAGTGGGATTAAATATGAGATGGTTGTAGGTTCAATATTCAATGGGTGGAATTTTATATTTATATTATTTTTATTTTCTATAATTATGGATTTAAAAGTAACAACATTTGAACCTCTGCCTCTTTTGAACAGTTTAATGGGTTGAACGGTTGACTGCCTAGTATAAAAAATTTATATGTAACAATTTTTAAATTTGCGCTTTTTTCTAAGTTTACATTATACCTAAGTGATGACACACCTAGCTCGCAATGATACATTACATGATGAAAACTCATGTTCCCTTTTGATTTAACCTCTGAACTTGCTACCTTATAAACAAAGAACTTTCTTATCATTTCACTACTGAACCATGCTTTCTTCTTTTTTTTATAGGTTAAAGTACTGAAAAGACCCAGGTTCGAGATATCCAAGTTGATGGAGCTTCATGGTGAAGGCGGCGGCGGCAAGCGTGGTGAGGTGGGTGACAAGTCTGAGCGTCCCGAGGGTTACGAGCCGCCCGTGCAGGAGAGCGTTTGAATATATTATTGAATACTGAGTCTGGTTTTGTTTTATTTTTTAGCCTTTTGGAAGAAATTTTACCAACTGCGTTATTTTTTTGTCTAACATACATATTGAAAGTGTTGATAGATAAAAATAATAAAATCTATTTTATAAGACAAAAGTAAAAAATATAAGAGAATAGTTGTAAATCAAATCTATACTTAGTATAAATGACTGGAAAACGTTTACTAAAACAGCCATAGTCTTAATACAATAAATAATAAACAGTTTCACTTTTAATTCTTAACAACCTGGATAAAAGATATTTTTAAGTGAATATGAGCAGCCTTTACAGGGAGCATTTGAATATATTAATAAATAATGAGTGGTTGTTCCTTTTTTGAAAAACCTACTTGTGTTGTATACAGAACTTTTTTTTACTGGCTATAGGTATGATTTTTGTATGTTAGATAAGAGCTACTAGCTCCTAAATTTATATTTTGTGTTTTAGTTGTTACATGATATGGCTTGGTAAACAAAAAAATACTACTAAATTAAAATCATCATTCATAAAAAAAATATAGTGTTCGGTAAACTAAGAATCACTAGAAACAGAAGAAAGTATAAATATTTCATCTCGAGTGGGGATCGAACCCAAAACTAGACGGTTTTAGTCACACTTTGTGCCCCTGCGTCACGTCTGGCCTTTTAACAGATAGATTATATAATTTAAACATACAATCACGAAAAACTTATTTTCATAAATTTGGGAAAGTAAACTAACATGCAGCCGCATGCGATGATGTCGACAAAGGCGCCCCCAGCGGAACTCAAGCCCATGATTGCGGCCGTAAATAGTGTTGAATTATTTTAATTTTACATTTTCTCGAAAAGTATATATCCAAATTACATGTTATAAAAGCCAAAGATTATCTTTATAAAATTACCTTGATGATAAAATAACTCACTCGTAAGTATAAATGTGTTCGTCAAATGTAAAACTGAAATATCACCTTAGAATTTTAAATTTTTCACGAAATGCCTGATTTTGACTTATTTATAAAAGATAGATATGAGTGTGTCGCAGACTTTATTGTAGAATGTCTTTACATTCTAAAATAACTAAAAATTACACTGATGTTATATAGCCTATAGCACTCCTGAGAAAAACAGCTTACATATAAAACAAAAAATGTTAATCCGACCAGTAGTTTCAGAGATCTGAGCGTTTTAATGAACAAACTCTGCTTTATTACATTAGTATAGATGACATTATAGGTTTATTGTCAAACGCTTATCATCGTTGTAACTCGTCCCTAAATCATCATTACTCCTAAATCCTAATAAGCTAAAAGCGCCTACGAAATAAATGTACACATTATCCATTTACAATTGCGCGGTGAACCTAATGTTAAAATCAGCGTTACCAGATTTTATTTCGCTGAAAAGCGGGAATTTTAATCATTTAAAGTTCAAAAGGTAGAGCTAAGAGCAAGACGAAAAATTAAATTAATAATTATTCAATTTATTGTTTATTCATTTTTGCCTTTCTTATTTCTAAAATCTCCCTTTCTAAAATAGCATTTCTTAATTTTTGTTTTTGGATATTCAGTTCCACTTCCAATATCTCCAACAGTTTCTGGTGTTCTCGATCTTTCAAGTTAATAATTATAAAGTAATATTTTTAGGTAATCTCTATCTATAAATATAATAAAATAGAAACGATTTTTTTCTCTGTCTGGCCCCTTTCTAAGACTTCTTCTCAACCACCCAACGGATTTTGATGCGGTTTTCACCATTAGGTAGAGTATTTCTCAAGGAAGGTTTATATTTAGTTTATTATATGTATATTTTAATGTAATTTGACATAAATATAATAAATGTGTATAAAGTCCTACCCGTTGAGACACTTTCGCACATGCGCTGCTTTAATGGTAAATCCCACATGAAAACAATGTACTAGAGTATTATT
>DWAO01000376.1:0-26734 GCA_018230605.1 Heliconius congener
TCACTTCCTCGAGTGGGGATCGAACCCACAACCAGTCGATTTTACAGTTACACTTGGTGCCTCTGTGCCACGACCGGCCTCATATATTAGTATATTCTAATAAAATAAATAAAAATATAGAATGTAAAGTTGATAAATTAAAAATTTATCAATATAATAAATACACTACTAAGGAATCCCTATCTCTCATAATTAAACTATTGCATCATATTACGATTTCATAATTTATCATAATTACTACATGGTATATTGTATTATGTTTTCATTACAAAAACTAATACGATGATATCATTGAATAAACGTTCAAAAATCTAGAAACAGTATTCTATTTCGGTTCAACATTGACCACATCATAGCTGAATTCTTGTACAGTATCAGATACAATATTGTCTAACATGTTTCAAATATATGTTCTTAAAACTTGCTTATAGAATAGAGACTATTATATGATATGGTTAGTGCCGCATAACATAAGTCATCATTAAAAGTCAATAATTTTCCTTTCAGTCCGAGAGTAGAAGGGCATCCGTCCAAAGCGAAGTAAGTAATATAAAGTTAATTAAATATTATTTTTTAATTAAATTTGTGGTAGCCTTTGAAATAAGCTCTTAACAAAACAATAAATCATAATAACACACTCATCAACTTTATACAATCTTATCAACTCTCAGAGACGTGTTGTGACATGTTTCGTATGTGTTCTTTCTATTTTTACCATCAATAGTTTTTTCGAAGGTCATTTGACGTCTCCTTTATGACTTAGTCTTGCATCATTTATTACTATTCTTTTATCACACTATCAGCCTAAAACACCACTTGAGAACATTTTCCATTACAAAAGTTACACTTTTACCATCTCAAACCGTTTTCGAGATTTCTTTGCATATCCTTCAGAATCAAAATTTGTTACTTGTACTATGTCTTCACCACAAACACTATTTCGCTGTTTCTACTGTACAATAATGTCACTGTACTTAATTATAAATCAAAATGTTGCTCACTAAATCTTTATGATTGGATTGCTGCAGTTCTAAAATGTAAGTTAGATGTATATTTTGAAGTAGAAACCAGTAACACTTTCATAGTAAATATCGATAAGAAACTATTGGATCATATATTGTGATTATCTAAAATTAGCGTTATTATTAATTTGTCTTAAAAAAGTGATGCCAATAAGAATTCTTGGGAGAAAAGTAATGTATAACATGTATGTATATTAGTCGTATCTAAAATAAATACAATGAATTGTTCTGCTGAGTGAATATGAATTTGAAGTTCATTGTTATCCCACGTTGGAAGGTATTACGTGGGAGGTGGGAGTATTTTGCCTCGAGGAGAGTCTATAAAAGTTTGTAAATCTGGCAAGAGTATCACTTTGCGAATGTCCGTCGTGAAGTCTAAAGTTCGATAATGCTTCGGTTTCGGAAACATACAAGTGAAACGTACGTCGAGAGTGTGGTTAGTGGTTCTATGTGTTAGTGATGTGTAGTGTAGGCCTAGTGCTGCTGCAGTTCACATAAGGATCTAAAGGATGTTGCACCGTTAACTTCACCCATTTGTCTGTTCTTCACCTTTTTTGAAATATGACTTATTTAAAAATATGAAAATGTTATAATTATCATCTTGAGCCTATATTTACCTACTCAAATCATTTTTATTTCTGTTTATAATTAAGATCTATTTCAACTTATCTTAATTCCTACCTGAAATCGGTTTGACCTAAAATTGTACTACTTTAAATTATTAGCAAAGACTTTTTAAATTTGTTAAACTTTTATCAACTAAAGTATGTGAAATTTAAGGTAAATTATAATCAAGCCAAATATAATACACTATCTCATAATTTTCATAATTATCCATAGGTTCAAGAAGTCAGGACTGAGAGTCGACGTAGCTCTATCATTGAAAACAAAGCACTAAAGGTAAGTTCGATCATTTTTACATAATATTTCACATGAAATTGCATACTGATCTTACAATAAAAATTACCAGAAGCATTCTTAGCAGTAGGCTTAGAGTGTAGTAACATACTATTAAACAAATTATCTGGAGATACAAAAAACCTCTTTATAAACTATATGTATTATCAAAAGATTTTACAATTTCGAAAATGAATTGTAATATTAAAAAAAATAAAGGTTAATTTAGTTTTTTTTTAAACTTTCGAATGGTATAAAAATTGAACACAACGAAAAACCAAAAACCAGATTCCGCAGCTTTATACTCTTAAGTCGACGATAATTTAAATTAAAAAACACGGGTAAATTACCCTTGTTTTTTAATCTAAATACATTTGCTTCCATGTATTCTTGTTATACGTATATGTACAGTTACATATCAGCTTGTTAATTCTTTTAATTCTAAGAGGAGCTAAACTTTTTTCTATGTACGTGAGTAAATTATTAGCATCAAAGATTTGTTGGTGTCAGAAACAAATTGACTCTTTTTTTCGTGAAATGTTTAATAAATTTAAAGTTTGGTTTGGATTCGAGCACCTGTGACTACTAAAAAAAACACTATCTGGCTAATTGCCACTTATGAGAGCCACTTAACGGGAGGCGGACGGTATCTGCACACTGGCGAGAGACAATTGTCTGCAATTATATTAAGAATTGATTTCTTATCAGCTTGGTGTATTTATGTATTTACTTTTGCAAATTTTAGTACCATAGATATTCTATGGAAGTTATCACAATTTCCATTGTTTGTCTATATATAGCACACACACACCTTGTATAAATGGCAACTACTTTAGACTTAACATCCCATTTATTCTACAACATCCTTTGGTAGGTGGAAGGTACGCGATACGAGTAATATCTTAAAAGAAGTTGAAAACAGTTTTTTTCTTGATACTAATATAAATATGTAACATAGTATCTTTAAATACGTAGGCGTTTGTATTAGAACAGTATGAACAAACACTATGCTATCATGTTTTTTTTATATTAGACATTTGATTTAGCCATTATGGATTAGTATTGATTTGGATTTAAATATAGAGTAACAGTCTATAATTAATAAAACATTGACATGTATATACTCGTATTTCTTGTTAAATATTATTATTCTTCCATATTATTATTTATTATTCTTCCCGTTACTTTTTGCTATATTTTTTATATAATGTTTAGCTTCCTATAATTTTTCAATTAAGCTTGAACTTTCTTTTTTAAGCTATACTACTACTTACTCTACTTAGTAATATCGCCACTCATAAATTGACCAATGTAAGAAAAACTGGATTTGTGATATTTTGATACATAATTCAAATAACATTTTTGACAAAAATTTACATACTCTTTTGACAGATCACAAAAGAGACATCAGAGAGCAGGAAATCATCGGTGGCATCTATATCAGAACAAGAACAGGTTTCACAAATTAAAAAGACTGCTCTTAAGGTAAGAAAAAAAAAAGATTGAGAACCATTCTGCTGGACAACATATATTTTACTTAGATTTATTCACACGTTTTATAAGTTTATTAAGTTTGTTTTATAATTTTAAGATGGCCATTTGCAAACCCTTTAGCAAGAACCTCAATTTAAGTGTGTATTTGGTTAATTATCAGTAGTTGAAGATTTTGTTTTCGCTTATTTTAAAATTGGTATAAGACACCGAAATATCGCTTTTGGCAGAATTGACTAATGAGAGCAATTTTTCGTAGAAGTAGCTTATGCGAAATTTTTTTTACATATCAGTATTACCTGCCATGATTTTTTGAGATTCCCTATGATGTGATAATGTGTCAAACTGTTAATTTCAATAGAATAAGTAACGGCTTGTTGTTTTTGTAAATAGGTTGAACTGTACTCAATTGATACATTATCATGTTATTTTGTGTTAAGTTTAAATTACATAATCCTATGGCTTATGGTTAATATTTATTTTAGACAATCGTTAAGGAACCGGAAGTAGTAAATGAATTAGAGCAAATTAAACTTAAGGTAAGTCGGCTTTTAGACTCTTTTGCATGATATATGTCATTAGAAAGAAATAGGATAGCACAAATTGTCCCATACGTGTATGCTTGTAAAATGTAAAAATGTTGTTATTGTATATTAAAAAATATTTTTTGTTTGTTGTGATGTCCTCCTATACCTACATATATAAACTATATTGATATAAATGATAAGGTATTTAATTTTAATGGAAATACGTTGAAATTAAATATTCTATTTTATAAATAGGATGACAGTAAAAATGTAAACGAGAAGATAAATACAAGAACAGGTGAACTAAATGAAAATACACATTCTGGGCGACCTACGAAATTAGACACTCAGGTACACACATACACACACATACTACTCGCACAATTACTTAACTATGTCACTGTTTTTTTTCATTGATTATAAATATAAATATTTATTTAATTTAGGAATCATTACAAAAAATGCAACCGAAACGTAGTCTTAGCTTAGACCAGCCGCAACCAAAACACGCTCAGGCTGCACGGCGTCATAGTAAGACTGAGGTATATTCCTTATAATTCGTTCATTATTTATGTAAATAAATTGTAGGATCATATTAATAATAATATTTTTTACTTGAAATTAGAATATTGAAGCAGTTAGAAGTGAAAACCCTGAAGTCAATAATCAGTCGTCTAATGACGTTTCTGATAAATTAATTGATACAAGACGATCAAGTAAAATAAAACAGGTATTTAGAATTTGTAAATCACATTTTATTAATTATTTGGGTACAAATACTTTATATGATAATCTTGCTTAAACAGGACATTTATAAATTAGACAACAAAACTGACAATATACCTGTTAATGAAATCGACGAAAACACAGAAATACAAAAAAGTCGTTCACGTAAATCTAGTAAGGTAATTATAATTCTAATAATTTCTATAGTTCTATTACTCTATTTTATATTCGGTAATTTTATACGTTAAACTTATTATCACATATGCATTCTGCATGATAAGATTATTTTTATCTTAGGATGGTACCGGAAGTGAACCGACAAGTGTCATTAAAATTGTAAAAGATAGTTCTGATAACGTCGAAACCATTGACATATCCAGTCCTGATACTACTACAACAACCGAGGTACTTAAAGGACTTTAAAACTTAGCTTACTTTTTTTTCTTGAATAACATTATTCTATTTTTTATATATAAAAATAAGCTAGCAATTTTAACCACAACATTGATGTATTTTATGGTAATTTTTTGTCCATGTAGGATTTAAATATAAATAAATTAATCAAAGTTGAAGATCAAAACTCAAAATCTGGGGAACAGCCAGAACAAATTTATCCTTGGAGACGACCAAGTAAACCCAAAGAGGTGATTATTAAAAGTCATAATAAGTATATTTTTATCATAATATGATCATATTTCGTTTTAGCGATATTTTATAGGATATTGTTCTTATAGGATATTGACCTAAAAATAAATTACCGGAGTTAGGAGATTCAGCCCGAAAAGAAAATAACGAGATAAACTATTCAGTTCTAACTAATCTTATATAAATATATATATTCGTATAAATGAATAAAATTTGATATTTTCTAATGTTAATAGGTTCTTTATAATAAAATTAATAAATCAAACGGTACAATAGAAAAACAAACAGAACAGACAGCTTATCCTTGGAGGAAATCCAACGAAGGATTTTGATAACCTTATTTTTGTTATTTATCTCTATTTATATAATAATATTTTGTCTGTGCATTTAATAATTTTGACTGAAATGGACATTTAAAAAGGATAATGGAAAGCAAAATGATTTTTTTGGAATTTCTTATCTGCCTGTCTGTCTATACGTATGGTCACATATTTCTCTGAAAATACTGAACCGATATACTTCTTGAAAGTTTCACCAATTGCTTTGTTTTAACTTAATTTAACAATTAAAGTTTGTTTCATCAAAATCGGTTCATTAAAAAAATCGTCGGTTGTATGAACTGAAGGCATTAGTTTGCCTACGAATATTATATACAATTTATTGTATATAATATTCGTATATAAACAAAATAGAATTGTTAGTAGAGATTACCTTCATAAATCATAACAGTTAAGTTTAAGTTATAATTAATTCAACACAATCAAGAACAATTTGATCATGAAAGAAATATAAAGTAAATATAAAGTAATATTTTACTCAAATTATCATCAGGTACCAATATTAATTACACCGGAACCTTATATTAAACAAAACGAAGTACCCTTCTCTTGGGATGCTATACCTGAAGTTCCACAGGTACTATAAAATACGATAATGATATATTAAAAACATTAAAACTTATAAATTAATAAATTATTGTTTGCTTAGGTGGAACAAAAACCGGAATTAGAGAATGAGTATAAACCCACATTACGTGAAACACAAGACACTGTACCTTGGAGAAGGTCTAAATCTCCGCAGGTATATAATCACAATCACCACTTTACACCACCAACACATGTCACACTGCACTCATATAATTATACATTTATACATATTTTGCACAAACTTGAATCATTTTTGCAATAGTTAAGTATATATCTGAAATTATAAGATATCGTCCTTTTTTTCCAAAAAATTCGTATGGTCGCCAGTAACGCAATTTACTTACTGCTTACTTTAGGCTGGGTCAGGAGACACACCAGAGAAAAAACCAGCTTCTTTAGAGATTCCACAAACCGTTATTAGCAGCAGACCTCAACCTGACGAGGTATTGGCAAAAGATCAATAACAAAGCGTCAAAATTTGGCACAATGCACCTTTTTTCACAGGACTCAATTCGCCACTTGCACACGCACTTGCACCTACTTAGTAGTTACGCACGTAGATCATTGAAGTAGTTAGAAATTTATTTATTTCTTAAAATATAGTATGAACTAAGAAAAATATTATAAGTAAAACTGATAAAATTTATTAAAATATCTTGGATAAACTTGGGTTAACTAGACTAATTTTAAAAACATTATATAACAATAAACTACATGTTGCATGATTTTTTTATGTTAAACTTACAAGTAATGATTCTGTAATGTCCTTTTTTTATAAGCCATGTGATACAGACTGCAGTATCTTCACTTTTTATATGTAAACTTATTTTCCCTGCTTTTGCTTCTGCTTTTTAACAACTTAAAATAATATTAACGTTAAAAATATTTTAAACCTCTATTTTTCTATCTACAACTCAGGTAATTTACATGTATAATGTTTATTTTTAATTTAATAGCGGTGAAGTCTCCGTGTGTCTGTCAAGAAATTTTAAAATTGTTTATCTAATCTTAAAACAGTTTTAAAATATTTTTTGTGATTACAGAAAGTCGAAGTCAAACAAGAAAAGGTAGAACAAGAAGCAAAGAAAGCGAAACTCACGACGGTCAAGAAAAAGGCTGAAGATTTACCTGAAATCCCAGATTATGAAAGGCCTGATCTTGAGAAATATGAAAAAATATCACCAACACCCACTACTAGGGAAAAACCAGAAAAGGATAAGGTATTGAAAATATTATAGAATTATAACGTATCTCTATAAAACTGAAGCATTGGTAAAGATATCAATAGTCAAAATAGAAGACAATAGAACTGTAGTCTGAGCGAAATTTCAAAAATATTTTTACATTTTTATACAGCCGGCTGAAAAGCCAAAAGTACCCGAAATCAAAGCACCAGAGGAGAAACCAGTGGCACCTAAAATTGAAGTTGTGCGAGACAAATCTCCGAAACCGGATGCCGCAAGAAAACCATCCTTGTCTCCTGCACCTCCAGGACGACGAGGATCTCTTATTCCTCCCCCGGAAGAAATGGGAAGACGTCCTTCCTTAATTATCAGCGACGAGGTATGTAAATATAAATTTTGTAGTTCTCAAAAAATAATGAAAAAAAATGTAAAAACATTTTTATATTATATTATCAACATTACAGAGAAGGTATGAAAATCAGATCTAGAATTTCCTAATATTGTGCTGTCTGATTGTAGAATAGAGTATTCTCGTAGGTATATTTGATTTAAGAATATTTAAAGCACGCACTTATTTCAAGACACTAATATATCATACAATACATGAACACTTTTAAATGTCATGAATTTATGTTGCTTATAAAAATATTAATATCTTAATAGGTGCGTGACTATACATATATGTATATTATAGCTGAACCCTGTAGACCCTATTCTGTCGAGCCGAACCCGTAACATTAAAACACCCTAAGTACCTCCTTTGAACAACGCTAAACCTCGAGCTTGAGTAACGGAAATTGTTATAGTTGATTTAATTGATTGATTGATGAAGCTTAAAAATCCTTACTCCTGGCTTTTTAGATATTAGATTTCACACAATAGGTCCGTAACGAGATGAAACAATATCTAAATAGTAACGAATTTAGTTTATTAAGACGGTAAAACACGTAATCCACAGGAAAATAGAAAACTAAGACCTGGTGAGGTGATTGAAGAGAAAAAGGTAATAGATAAAATGCTACGAATAATTATAATAATTCGTTGAATGCTATCCGTTATGATGTGGCCGTGACAAAATTTTAACTGCAATTCTGTCAAAGAAATTATGTTATTGCATTTGCACCTGACGCGGATTAAACCACTGTTGTCGAGGGAAGGTACCTGGATAATTACATACACACATGAGTCAAAGCCTTTAAAGATTTATAAAAAGAATATTAAATATGTTAAAATTTAATAGTAAGTTTATACTTAAATGGTATATATGTAATTATCCAGTATTCGTCTTAAAGGCGTTTCTCGTACAGAGCACCAAGCTATATTGCACAACTTTTGTGACACAGAGCACACAAACAAATTGCACAGCTTATACGCACGTTGCACACAAATAATGGTTACTATAATTGGTTCTTTATATATTAGGGTATTAACTGAATCACACGGCGTAAGAGCGTCTCTTGAAAATAATAGGCTTAAAACGTCGACTAACAATAATAACAAGGTGGTGAGAATAACTACTGCACTACTGACAACGTCAAGGTTGAATTATAGAGGGTCAAGGGTTCTCAGGTTCGGCGGCACAGATAGGCAACAGTTTATTTCGCGGTTATTACCACTATTTTTTAATAACAGGTCACCAAATTACGTCCTGGAGAAGTTTTAGACGAGAAAAAGGTGAGATTGTTTGGGTCTGGTCAATTTAGGTGGACGCTGCTCGCTTTGCAAAGCATTTTGTTCAATATCAATTTTACTATTTTTTCTTTTTTTCGCACATGACAATACGGACAATATAAATGTGATAATATCTGATATTTTACTTCTTACACTATGACTCATTTACTGATTACAAATACTGATTACAAATCACAATTACACAACAGAAATGAGATCTCTTTACTTAACTCTTTTTACAGTCTATGTAATAAATATTAATTTCTTTTGTTTTTCACATTGTTAAGTACATTTTATACATCCCTTCTGTCCTTTGTAGGATCCATTGCAATCTGTACTCTGACAAATCAAAAGCCGCTTTATTGACTGGCGGGGGTTATACTTTTAGCGCAAATGGCTATATCGCATTTTAGTTGACTTTGAATTTTATGCATTAATGGATCATAATAATTACAAATATTTTCTCTACTTTTATTAATATTTTTATTATGATCCCTTTTCACAAGCTAAGCTTAATAGAAAATTTATAGAATGGCTTCAATTTTACCCTAACATTGGATTATTCTTTTTTTCTAATCTTAGATTTAGTTTAGCTTACGATCATTATCACCAGCATCATTTCTATAAAAAACAATCATGAGCTATAACATACACTAGAATGATAAAATTTCTATATAAACACTATACAGAATTGTACAAATTACTTTTACATTAGGTAACAAATTAACATCTAATGTTAATTGAGCACCCACACCACTTACTTTAAGTCCATACACAGATGCATTAAGATTAATATAATACCTACACGATATTAACAGAGAATGTATTACTAAAACATTTTTATTTTCCAAAAAAGAAACGCGGCAGGCCGGGTGAACTCTCTGATGAGGTATCTACAATGTGTGCAAAATATATGTTTAGATATCTATGTTATAAAAAAATTTAGAGTCGTGGCTAACATAGACATTTTTACAGTGATTAATTATTTCTGTTTAAAAGTATTCTCATAGAAACCTATTATAAAACTACTACCAAAGCCGTAATATAATTTGTTTCAACGTTAAAGGAATAAAAATGAGAAAGAGGCAATTGAAATATTGACGAAAATAAATTTCATTACGATAGTAATTACAGTGCATTTAACACTTCGTTCTAACATGTTTATCAATTGACTAACAAGTTATCGCCAAAACCCAATATATTATAACTTTTATAAAGTGCATGAATTTCTGCTGTCATTGAATAAAATATGACACAATTATCTGCTTTTTTTTTAAAAAAATATTGACGTATGTACTAATTTTGTTTATATGAGTATCCTGTGTTAATCTAACTGAAGATGGTGCTTAGCCTTATATCAGAAATAAGTTTGTTGATGTTATGTATATTCAATGACTCTATATTTTTGTTATATTAATGAAAATAATAATCAGTACAAAAATTCCAAAATATAAACTTAACGGATGTCCTTGCTTGCTGATGCCACAAAACATAAATGTAAATATATAAATTGAATTCCAAAACGATGTCGTGTCTAATTATGTCGTATCCAATTTATAAATCAAATGCATTGAATATAGAAGCGGAAGCTAAACAAAGATATTTAATTATAAACCAATGAATTTAGTTTGCAGCCAAGTTGAATACAGGACGTAAGCATATAGGTACTTGTGCGTATTAAAATAAATATTACTTAATAATTAATTCTAGATCTAAGTTTTGCAATAACTTATTTCTATCTATTGATTATCTATATTTATATACCGATAAAACTATCTAGTGGCTAACACACATTACGCAGATGAAGTTATGGATAAGAATAGAGAAGTAACAAAAGTTTCTTACGAGAATTTCATCTCTCATGCAACATTATTTACAAAGTCCACGCAAACTTTGCTAGCGACAGGAATTTTTAGTTACAGGTTAAATAAAAATATAATAAATAAATATATATAAATGTATATAGTTTTTAAGCTGACGAAATAGATAAGTTTAATCAAAAATATATTTATATAGTGACTAAGAACAGAACAGAGAGCAGTAAATATTGAAGAGATAGACACCGGCCCAGTGATGCCAGCTCTTTGCTGAATTCCAATGATTGATAGTTGCTCTTATAATAAAGGCTAGGAGCTAGGCCAAGGTGATCGGTTTAATTATTGCAAGTTGCCAAAAGTAATGACTTATTGAATCAGGGGTATATTATTAGACGTATTTGTTAAATAAATTTCGAGTCCATTGACAATAGAAATAAACAACGTATTGAAGATACATTTAAAAGATATAATCTATCTAGTAATCTTGACAACTGTGATTACTAGGAAGTAAATTTTAAATTTTTAAACATATTTAATTCAGTAACGTAAGTTCTGCAGGTGCTACAAAAGAAAAAATGTCCTCAAGTGCAGACATACATGGAATGAATTATATAAAAATATTTAAGTGGAAACTAATAGTTTAACTGAAATAACAAAAGATCAAACATATTGCGAAATTTAAGTCACTGCATTTATAAAACAATAACTATACTTACGTATAGAGCTCCAAATACATGAACACGTTGAGAAAAAGACTGTCACGCATTCCATAGCGCCACATAATTAGACAATGTTATTATTAAAAACAAGGACGCGCTAGAAATAGAATAGAATAGATGTAAATGTGATTGACAAGTAGATATAGATATGGTTCATACCAAGAGGCGCGTGGGTCGTACGCCCAGTTTGTGGATTGTTATGATATCTTTCTTGGCATGGCTACAATTTTTACAACTATCGGCTATTATCGATGTCTGTCAAAAATGTTGCATGAGAAAAAAATAGGGAATTTGAAAGGTTTCTTTTAAACTTAATCTTCAAGAAAAAACAATTTTGGTAAATTTTAAAATTTATAAAATTATAATAAATATTTATAAAAGATGACAAATTGTTACTTATGAATACCGTGACTCAGTATTTAAAGATGAGATGGAATTATTTTATATTAGAGACGCATTACAAATGCGTACAAAGTTAGAAGCAGCGGCACAGTGTAAACGCTACGGTTGTAGACCGACCATAGTGAGAGATCATTATGGTGTTGAATTCCTAAAATGTGGGAAACGGAGTTTGTTAACACTAGGCTCTGACTACTGTGCCATGTGCGGAATACGCAGTATAGCTTTTTTTTAAAAATAAGAACATTAAAATCTAACGAGTTAAAAGCTAAACCAAAATTTGAATACTAGAGTGAAGCCAGGCATGGCGCAGGGCCATCAGCGTGCGATTGTGAACGCGACAGGTTATAAATTCGATTCCCACTTCCTACAGGAAATGAAATATTTAATATTTTCATCCCCTCGCTCAGGTAATGAAGGCAAAGCGTTGAGCTCCGCCACTTAACACGCAATGCCTCCAGAATTCGGCGAAAAGTGGAGAAAGGAAAGTGTCGACCACAACAATAACTTTAACTTAACTTTAATGAATTATGCACAATAAAGTATAAATAAACTTTATCTAGATCGAAACTTTATCTAGATCTAGATAGATAACTTATTATTTATGCGGGTATATGTCACTCGTTACACTTGTAAATAAGCGTAAAAAATTATAATTTAAAATAAAGCGCGTAACTGCGTTCAACTCATCCAAAAAAACCTTTTAACCTTATTCCGAAACGCATCATAAACTTCTACGTGAACTTACTTCATGATGTTAGTCAACACATTATTGGGCGTAGAACAATGCTACGGATAGATTCATTGCTACGAGTTCTGCTTTGGCTATATAAAAGACCATAAAAATTTATAAATATCGCGATTTTAATTTTAAACTATTTTTGACATTCTACTATAACTGTTAATTTTCAATATCTACTGGTATAAAATATATTTAATATATCTAGCTATTTCTTTCTTTGTATTATAATTTATGATATGACGCATTGATCTTCATTTAGCCAGGAATAAGCTAAGTATCACTTTTCACTCGTATATCAAATACTGGTGCACGACAAATTTTTGGAATGATATATGATTTTACCACAAGCTCAAGCAATCGAAATGATTTAGAGTTTTACCGACAACGATGAATGAATACAATTGTACCTGTCGTAAATACGCTTCCTTATGTCCGAATATAACGGATAAATTACGCTTGATATCGGTTGACGACAACTCTACACACATGTTAACAGAATCTTCCAAGTACACACGGATGCTCACCTTAATCTAATAATTAATTGAATCGGTCTGTTGATTTGTGCTGTGCACAAATAGATACCGCTCTCCCGTCCCCACCCGCTCCATAGCCAGCACGGCCGCCTGCGACGACCCCTTCAGTCTTTTCAGATTCGCGCCCATTTTTACATGGAACCACACTTAACGAGCAGCTCCTAATCGAAATATAATACATTGAAATTATTCAATGAGAATAGAATAAGTCCAAAATAAAAAAAATTAACAAATATAGTGTAAGCTGGAAAGTTCGAGCAGATATGTGTGAAAGCGTTACAAAAATCGAATCAATTACTGTACTTTTAAATTATATTGGTTTCCGTGACTTAAAACGTTTTATCTAAAATGGATACGACTTATTAATGGCGTAATACTTAAAAGAACGATACAAAATAGTTATCACTGTATTGTGGCATCCCAGTTGCTAGATGTACTTAAAACATGTCGCTATCCAGGAAACAACTTGCTTCCTTAACTATACCAAAACCTGATGGGGTAAGTACGCATGATTCAAATTAATTGTTCCTTTTGATAGAAACAAAACACCGTTTTCATGGAGGTATATTCGAGACATTACAGAGCAAAATAATTTTGAAACTTTATAAAAATTGGACTTTATCACTATGAATTTAATATAATTAAAATACAAAAAATTTACACGGACGGCAATAAGTAATAGATAAACTAGCTTTATTCATTAAAGCTTGAAACTTTTTTTGTAAAAATAGTGGAGATAAAATTACAGATAGAGTTATAAAAATATACTTTTTATGGATTTTGAGGCTCCCAATAGGAGTTGATGTTATAAAAATTATATAAAAAAAATCATTATATGATATTGATAATTATATGTATTGTATTTCATAAACATATATTATCCTGCTTATTACATTTTAAAAGAGATTCTTAAAGACGATAAAATAGATAGTGACGTAATTTTAAATATCAAAAGTACGACAATAATTCACAGTTGTAATTATTTTCAAGTGTTGCTACAACACTTGCGCTACATTTATCAGGAAGTCCAGATCTTCATTGTCGGGTCATTTGGCGAACGCACATGATGCACAGCATCTGTCATAACACAACTTATGTGTCGTGTATTTAGTTACGGAATAATTTTTCAATCTAAATTTAATCAACACCAAATCGTTTCCAATATACCTCGATGACTTAACGAGTATTTGTAATTTAGTAAATTTAATTGTAAAATTTGAATTGCATAATTTGGTTAAATTATTTAACGAAACATTTTGTGATTTATGTAAACAATTTATATGTATTTAAATAAATTACTCCAACGTAATTTACTTCAGTTCTACTCTTTATGTTCCTCGTACATTCTATAATAATGTTATTACTATTTGTTCTAACATTTCGATATTATATTTTATTTTTAAATTTGAATATATATGCAACGGCTAATATAAAGTTAAAACTAAATATTATTATATATTTATGTCGATTTATATGTGATTAACAACTAAAATTATATTGTTTTGTGATATTCTAATGCTTAGTTAATAATATAGCGAAGAAAGTCCGGTGATGCAAGAAGACCGTCTATTCAAGATTTAGAAGATTTGATCAACAAACCCTCAGTACCACTTAAACCTCTAGGAAACAAAGAGGGCCCACCACAAATTGTTGATGTTTCTGAAAGCAACTCCGCTGTTGAAGGTGATATAAAATTTTTAAAATACCCACTTGATATTATTTTATATTCATCGAATACCTGTAATAACATTTAATAAATATTTTGTAAATAGATCAAACTGGATATCTCACGGTCCAAGTTGAAGGTAACCCAGCACCGACTTTCAAATTTTACAAAGGAGTCACTGAAATTATTGAGGGCGGTCGCTTCAAGTTCGTCACTGATGGCGAAACTGGACTTATTACACTTTGCATGAGAAAAGTAAAGCCCAATGATGAAGGAAAATACAAAGTTGTTATTAGCAACATCCATGGAGAGGACTCCGCTGAAATGCAACTTTATGTATCTGGTAAGACTTAAATTTGGATCATTTACTTTATTAAAAATCAAGTCAACGAACTTTGTGCCTCTCTTAATTTAGTGTTAATGAAATATTATTTTCTTGAGTACTATACATATTATGTACTGCTATAACAACTTAATTTTGTTTATTATCATTTTGATTTTTTTTTATTATATTGTATATTTAACGTGTAAAATAAAGATGCCAGCGGTATGGACTTCCGTGCTATGCTCAAGAAGAGAAAGTATGCTAAATGGGGTGAAAAGAAAGGAGACCCCGACTGGGGTGACTTGAAGGAAGTTGAAAAGCCAATTCCACCTTTGAAGAAGGTCGAAAAGGTATTTATCTATTTAATATAAAAAGTTGATTATTTACAAAAAAAAGTAGTGGTGATATAAATCCTAAAAGATAATTAAAACATTAAATAAAATTAATTCCTAAATAAAACAACTGCAATAAAGTTAATATTATTACGTGTATTAATGCAATTTAATACATAACATATTTGTATGAAAACAGTAAATTTATAACTTTATACTTGCGTACATGTAACAGTATTAGCTTTTAATAATATAATAAAAAAGACAGCTCCATCACAGGTTATATTCTTATTCAATTTAGTTTCATAGCATTTTTGTTGCTAAACGGGACAGCGAATAACTTAAAAGCAAAGTTTTATCAACGTATCATTCTACAAAGACAGCTATTGATTCATTCTAAACATATTATTTACTAGACAGAAAGAGAACTGGATACTATGCGAATTGATCTCATACACCGATTAAAAAACAACAATAAAAAACAACAATCATACAGACTTTAATATTAGGTAGATTTTATTTTATATTTTAGCAGCTGAGTTCTTTACAAAAAAGGAAATCGTTTTTTCAATTCTTGATTGAATATATAGAAGTATTGAGAGAATATGTATAAGATTAATTACTGAAACTTAGATAGAGAGAGATTAATTACTTGAAATTTATCCCTAAGAAAAATGTTGCTTTAAGTTATGATGAATCTGCAGAACATCGTTTGCATCATAATATTTAATTCGTAGGGATTAGAAACTGGATATTTCGAAGACGAAGGCAATATTGTGGTTATATCGGAAGGTGTCGAGATGTGTAGATTCCCGGCCGACAAACGCAGAAACTCTTCAAATTGGTCCTGGTTCAAGGTCCTCAACACACCACTTATATCACTACTCATTCCATCTTATATTTTCTTAAATTTTAAAATTCTAAACAAATAGTTAATAAAACACCATTTGTGTATTTTGTTTTGAAACACATATAATAAATACTCTTTAATGATCGGGACACATTCAAAGAGTCTGACGTAATACGTCATAATGACACTCCAATATTAGAAGGAAATTACTTATAAAACAAAGTAAATACTAATATTTATTATAATGGCTGGTTGGTTTACGAGAAAGATACTTGATATATTTCATGTTAGTATGAAACCTCTTAAGAAAACTTTACTACGACTATCTATATAACATTCTTTATTACTTACAATCGTTACTGAGCATACGTCTTAAAAGCATCAATAAAAAATATTACACTGCTTCCAAATAACTTTGCTTCGCATCATTGTACTCGTAAATGAGAAAATTTTGAAGGCATATCTTTACGTTTGCTATCAATTCTAGGGTATATATCAAATAAGGAGACGTATGTCTCTCCCCGAATTAATACCCGATTGGCCCGATTTGATGGAGGCTGTCAAAATAAAGGTTCGATAAAAAGGAGGAATAAAAGTAAAACTTAAACCAGTAGGTTTTTTATTTTATTGGAATAAATATGTCTATGTATGCATAGTAATAACATGCTACCGGAAATAAGAATACTGAGTATGTATAAAACTGATAATTTAAATAAAGATTTATCTTACTGAAATTGTTCCAATAAAATTTAAAAATCTATTTTAAAACAAGGAATGACCTAAAACGATAAACAAAATAACTAAAATTATCCCCTTAAATTATTATTACCAATACATTTTCTCTATTCTTATTACAATAAAATTGGTTAATGTGGTTATTTTTTGAGAAAATAAATTAAATTGATAATGATATTTTTTGGGCGATTTAAATACCAATGCATAAACAATGGATTTTAAATAACTAGCACAGGGTTTTTTTATCACCACTTCACTCTTTTCTATCTTAACCTTATTTTCAGGGAATGTAAGTGGAATGAAGTTGACGGTCATTCACTTTTCTTGGATTGTTGTCAAATAAATTTGATTTCAGGTTTCTGTGACGTCGGTTTGAGGAGCTTTTGTTACGCCATTTTGTGCTAAAAGTATTCATTTAATTCATTATTAATGTAATTGATGCATTCGATGTATGCAGATTTTGGAATTTTTTATATAACGAGATAGGCAATTGAGGTGCTGGTAGGAAATAGCCATGCGATCCCATTATTTTTAAACATAAGTTACGTCACGTATCTTTTATATTATTTGTATAACACAAATGACATATTTTGTAAAATCGGTAAATACAATCCCTTAGTAGGCTATTACGCTGTAAACTTGCTTTTATAATCATGAAAAGTACATTAAGGATTTGTGGATATTTTATAGAGATCCCAAAATAGAAGACCGTCTCTAGCAGAACTGATTCCAGATTGGCCGGTGCTGCACTCGTTCAAAAGAAACGAGGTTTGACACCGCGTTTGTCCATCGTTAGATGACACAATGCATCTTGAATTGTACCACTAAATGCAATTTGTCGCACAAGAATATGTTTCACGTCTACACTTGAGCATAAATCTGTCCAGCAAGATTAGAAATGATCGTCTTGCACTGATATCTAAAAATATAATTTGCCAGCAAATGACCTACAAAGAATCAATATAGGTTAAAGTCGGGTAGGACCGGCTACGTAGAATGAAATTTATCAATTTGCCAAATCTTTCTGCGAATGACATCGGTATTACATAAATGGTTATAAAAGTTAAAAATATTTCATATCTATTTTTCAACATTCCAATGCTTAACAGGGTTTATAGCTTCGACCACATTATTTTTGCTTTACGAATGTAAACACAACACTTAAATATCATGGTTCTACAGGACAAACCATGTTAGTTATCAGTGCAAGCACTGTATTCATTCGAAATCTTTAATGGAAACCTAAGTTCACCTATTATATTAAAGCACATCTATTATATCATTTGTCATTTTCTGTCTTCTATCAGGCTCTTCTGCACACATACAACATTTCGCATAGCAGCACTTCGCACCGGGATTTGTACAGTGTCATCGATGTATTTTCGTATTTACGACAAAAATAATGAATGATGACAAAAATATACTTAATTATACCGCTGAAAAATGAATAAAACTATATATAGAATATTCATTATTTTTGATCGATCGTTGTAAACACTGTGAGGGGATATTTTCAGATTCGCCCATTTTCGCACATTTCTGCAATATAAATGAAATTCCAATTTCTGTACAAACGCATGATGTTTGAAGTGAGGGTTGGCGATAAAAGGGTGGCTGAATTTAACACTTCGGTTATCACATAAATTTCAATTGTTTCATTCACTTTCATGCATTTGTATTCTGTGTCACTTCTGATTATTGTATGATCAATCAAAGTGTTCAAATGTGAAATTTCGGTAAAGGTTGGTCCGCACATAGCTTTTTGTCTGGAGAGCACTTTTTGTTACTGCACCGATTCAAATATATTGTGAATAAGGTTTATTAATTTTTCACACGTTACTTTCAGAAACAAGAATCTTTCTTAAAGCCCCTCGTAGATCAATTTGCAAAAGAAGGCAAAGATAAAAAGGTGACTTTTGAGGCTATTTTCACGAAGCCTAATGCGAAGCCAAAATGGTTCTTCCGTAAGGACGTAAGTTTGGACAAAAATTTTTTTAGATTATTTAGCGTACGCATAATTTATATTCAATTGTTTACATATCTCAATTATCGTTTTTATTTTTTAATAGGAATTATTCCCAGGATCTAAATATAAAATGACGAACGAACAAGATTCCTATAAACTAATTATCATGACCCCTAAGGTAGAAGATACTGGTAAGATCACTATTGAAATAGGTGGTATTGTTAGTACCGCGTTCTTACAAGTTGAAGAACCAGACCCTACCTACAACTTCACAAAACCACTTAAAAAGACCCTTACTGGATACACAAAACACGAAACTGTATTAGAATGTACCGTATCAAATAGCCTGGCAATTATTTCGTGGTGGAAGGGAGATACAAAGCTTGAAGACGGAGAGGAACTGCAAATATCGAAAGACTTGTCCGGCGTTTGTAGACTGATTATCAAAAAAGCCAAACTTGAAGATGCTGGAAAATTTACTTGTAAGATTGAAAAACAAACAGATAAAACTGAATGTGAAGTCAAAATTGTTGGTATGTATCCATGGGATATCCACTTCAAAATAGGAATATTCATTATTTTTTTAGCTTCACGCTGTATCTAGCACATAACAGGGTAGGCAGGAGGAACCTGGGAACCTAGTGTTAAGACACCCCGTTCCCATTATGATACTTTCATTTTCCACTTTCCGCCATATTCTGGAGGCATTGCATGTTACGGCAACGCCACGCTTTGCCCCGTTGCGCACGCAATGCCTCCAGAAATTGGCGGAAAGTGAAGAACGGAGTGTTCTAGGTTCCCTCTGTCTTCCCTGCTGTGTGCGGGATACAGCATGAAGCTGTTTTTTTTATAATACTTTAAGTACAAAATGAGTGCATTTTTTTTTCAGAATATCCATACAAATTTACTAAGGTACTCAAATCACAGCAAGCAATTGAAAAGGATACTATTACACTACTTTGTGAGTTAGATGACGCTGCTGGTGATGTTAAATGGTAAATTATATATTATTCGTTTTCATTCGAGGACATTTTCAAATATTCTGTTATGATGTATTAATGTATAGAATATTGATGAATTTGACTTTGATTTGAATTTGAAAATTTTTATTTTGAAAATTGATGAAATGAATGATAGTATTTGTGTTATACTGAAAATAAGTCAAGGTCTTTTTACTTCCCAGGTTTAAGAATGATCAACCATTAAAAACCGATAAGCGTGTTACAATAGTTAAGGAGGGTCGCAAACGAAAGGTGGTCATCAAGGACGCGAAGGTTACGGACGCCGGCAACTTTAAGTGCGTCAGCAATGCCGATGAGACTGCCTGCGAATTGATTGTCAATTGTAAGATTAACCTTAATTTCCATCATATAAATAATTTTCACATAACGTAAACTAAATAGTTTAATATTTTTATAAAAATATCTAAGTGGCCTGATGCTATGGCAAAGTTCTTTAATAAACTAGATTTTTTACGAGATTTCTACATAACCCATTCAATGCAAAAGATCGTATCATTTGATTTCTCTTCTCTTCTAAGTAAACTAAACTAAAACTTCTAAGTAAACTGTATTTATAAGAATTTTATGTTGCAAGTGTATGAATTTATTATAACAAATTAAATTAATCTAAACACAGACTAGAAGGAGCGTTTTATGTTGTTTAAAGCAAGTAGACTTACCTAATGTATTTCTAGATAGATGTCTTGGCTTTCAGCATTATTTAATTGTCATGTAATTGGTCTCTGTCGTACAGCTATTGATAATATTTTTATTTTATATTTTATAATTGGATTATATGTTCATATTTGTTTTTGCAGACTCTAATCGCTTCAACAAAAAGTTGAAGGACACAGAAGCAATTGAAAGGGACAGGGTGGTTTTAGAAGTCGAGTTGCAGGATCAAACCGCTGAAGCTGTTTGGTCTTTCAACGGAGAACCCATTGTGCCTAATGAAAGGTAACTATGAATTTTATGTTAAATTGTTACTCGCCACTGAATTACATTATATTTTGTTATTGTTTTTATAATAATTATATTCTTATTTTAACTATAAAGATGAGTGTCAAGCAATAAATTATTATTAAATCGTATTTTTCTCTGACATATAATTTTTATATTTTTAAGGGTCGAAATTAAGAATTTGGGCGGTGGTAAACACCAATTGATTTTCAACAATATTGAAATGGAGGATGAAGGTGAAATTCTTTGTGAGTCTGGCAAGCTTAGCTCATCTTGTAAGCTGATCGTGAAGAAAGGTGAATCTAAGCCCCAAATCGAGTGTCCAGATGAATTCCATGGACCAGCTGGACATCAATTCGTTATTGAAGTGCCATTCATTAGTAAGTATTGGTCAACTCAACTTGTATAAATCTTGTACTTCTCAAGTTATGATCAATTTATAATATTTTTATTTTTTAGTTACCGGAACTCGCGTATCACCAATTGAAGCTAAACTACTTAAGGATGGCAAACCCTTGCCTAACAAAGAAGTTGAAGCAGTGGTAGAACAAGAAAAAATTCTTTTCAAGATCAAAAAACCAACACGGGAAGGGTCGGGCAAATATCAGATTAAACTTTCGAACGCCCGAGGAGAAGATTCCAAGGACGTCAATATCGTTATGCAAACGGCACCTACACCGCCACAATCTGTTGAAGTTACAGAAGTCTTCCAAACATCTTGCGTTGTTGCATGGAAGGCTCCCCAAGACGATGGTGGCTCACCACTTGTTAAATATGTTATTGAAAGACAGGTAAGTTTATATAAGGTAGTGCTTGATTTTATAAAATGAAAATATGTAGTGGTGGGGTAATGTAGGCGCATAGTTATCTCCTACAGCGGAGATTTCATTAAGTATATATTATTTCAGGACCTGTCCCTCAAAGCAGCTTGGGATAGTGTTGCGGAAGTCGCTTATGGTGAACCAACCAAGTACAAAGTTGAAGATCTTATTCCAAAGAAGACTTATAAATTTAGAATACGTGCTGTTAACAAAATTGGCTCTAGTGAACCTGGTCTTTTCGCCAAGCCTGTACTTGCTAAAGATCCATGGGGTGAGCTAAATATTATTTTTTGTAATTTTTTTATTTTTGGAAAAATAATAAGTCAGCTTCACGCTGTATCAAGCACAGCAAGGTAGACACACAGGAACCTAGTGTAAAGAAACTCCGTTCCCCGTGTTGAGTGGCGGAACTCAACGCCGCGACACCAGAGCGAAGAAGTGGAAATATACATTTAATTAAATAATTTATTCGATTTTCGAGTGAGGATCGAACCCACAACCAATCGCGATTTATGTCAAACTTTGAGCCCCTGCGCCACGAATGGCCTCACTGTAAAAATAACACATTTTTATAATTAAATATAATTTATAGACGAGCCATCGAAACCTAAAAATGTGGAACTCTCCGATTGGGACAAAGACCATGCTGATCTCAAATGGCAAAAACCAGACAACGATGGTGGAGCTCCAATTACTGGATATATTATTGAGTACAAGGTAATATAACAATAATACAATATACGCTATATTCTAAAACCACCAGAAATGCATATTATTTGAAATGTTTAAAATATTAAAACTATTTGTGAACAAATAATTATTTTCTCTACAATTCCAGGAGAAATTCGGCAAAGACTGGGTTAAAGGTGTAGAAGTAGCTGGAGACGCTCTATCAGCCACTCAAGATGGCCTTAAAGAGGGATGCACTTATGAATTTAGGGTTCGCGCTATTAACAAAGCAGGTCCTGGTGAACCTAGTGATAGCACTAAGCCAATTGTTGCGAAATGCAGATTCGGTAAGTAGTAAAACAAAATGAAATTAATCGAAAAAATATGAAAAAATATATTTACTATATTATTTATTTCAGTTAAGCCTTACATCGTGGGTGAAGGCCTTCAAAGTATGATCATCAAAAAGGGCCAGGTTATATCCTTCGATATTAAGTATGGTGGAGAACCTGAACCTGAAGTCAAATGGCTTCAAGGAGAAGAGGTAATCTTAATTTTATTTTATGAACAATATGTACTTGTCATTGAGAAATTTACACATAGCACATCGAGATTGTAATATTTTTTATGTTTTACATATTTAAAGATAGGTCTTATAAGGTCTTTTATTTATTAGATCCATCTTCCTACTTTTTTTTGTATTACACACCAATTTTAGGTTTCCTTTATTAATCTATTTTATTTTGTCCGAAAAAGAAACGTGGAAAGGCGTACACGGAGAAGGTTAGATGGGTGAAAATAAATGTTGTCAGAATGTTCTAAAACAAAATTACTTTACAATTTACTCTGTATTACACTTATGTGCTAACAAAACTATACAACAATACATTGTCGCCTTAACATGCTTTACATATATTACTGGCATCATAAAATTAACTGAACCATCAGATCCTATTTTAGACTGACTGGGCAAAGTATGACTTCACTAAAAGGAGCTGCCAATTTCAATACATGAAATAAAGTAGTTTTAATCAATTCACTATAAATAAAACTGTTGCCAATAAATTTGTTAAGCATTATCGCATTAATAATTATCGCACCAATGGTTGCGATTATTATATACATTGTCAATACAATGTAAAAGCTTTCGATGTCTTTAATATGTTTATCTAAATTAAGAGATGCATTAAGGCGAGTAATACATACAAAACCAAGACTATAAAACGTCATTACTGTTGTACCTACACACGCATGAAGATTACATCGTTAATATCTTTACCACATTATTTCTTACACAGCCATATTTTATGTTATCTCGTTCGAATGCATCGTATATATGTATACTATTATAGCAATGAATCTAAGTGTATGTACTCTGTTACAATTCACACAATATTTAACCTTTATTGAGGGCTTTGGGACATGGTCTTCATACGAAGCACCAAAAAGTATATAACTTCACAAAGCAGTGTTATGAAACTCCGAAACTGCCACTTCATTTTCTAACAGGAATCAATGTATGCTCACTAAACATTCGATGTTGTGCAACTGCTGTTTCGTTTCTTGATGGAAAGCAATGAACATCCGCCTATTGAACATATTAATTATGTATAAAAATATTAAATACTATAATAGAAATATTAGTAAAAAAATGTTTGAAATATTTCGGTTTGTTATCATACATTCCATCAAGATATGACAATACGATCTTTAATAAAATATTATTCTGATATACTTAAATGATATAGGAAATTCGGGACGACGGCGACCGTATCACGATTGATAAATACGAAAGGAACACTGTTCTCACGGTGCGAAGAACCGTCAGAGTTGACAGTGGAAAATATAAATTGATACTTACAAACTCTTCCGGTACTTGTGAGAGCATCGCTGATGTGGTAGTACTAGGTAATATATGCAACGTTATAAACATTTCCTATATTTCTAAATGTCTAATAGTTTCGAGGGATAGTAAATAAATTATACCATTTTTAGATAAACCTAACAGACCAAATGGTCCCATCGAAATTGCGGAGATTCGCGCCGAGAAGGCAACAGTCAAATGGAAGAAACCAGATGACTGGCAAGGATCTGACATCACTGGATACACACTTGAAAAGATGGATATGGTATGTACTTATAGAAAACTACATACATAATACGAAATTTGATAATTATAACATTCTATAAATTCTTTTTAAATGAAATCGTGATCGTTGAAAAAGATGTAATAGGTTTTAATATTATTTACAAAATCCATCCAAAATCTGTAAATCCAAATCTTGCTTGTAAATTTTAACTTAAATAATGTACATAATTTCTTGATTGCCCCTGCGCCAGGACTGTGTCCTGGTGCATTGTTGCTTGGCCCAAACTGGTCACATATTTAATCCTTAATATTTTATTCCTATGTTAAGTTGATTAAAAATGAAGGATAAAGTTGATACTATGACTGTACAAGAATGAAAAAATGTACCTATGTGACCAAGCAGTAAAAAAAGAAAACTAAAATCGTGGATATAATCGTGTTCTTGATGATATAACGATACGTTCAATTAATTGTTAACTAAAATAACACATCAGACAAGATGTTTTAAAGATTTTTTTTATTCTATTTTTAAAGATAAAAAAGTCACCAAGTCACATGAATGCAAAAGTCACCTTAAGCCTCGCAAACTGTATTTTAATCACATTTCTACTATATTATAATTTAAATTTATTGGAAACATTGTTTTTTTTATAAAAGGACACTGGTAACTGGGTCCCATGCGGTGAGTGCGGTCCTGAGCCCACTGAGTTTACAGTGAAGGGACTTACACCAAATCATAAATACAAGTTTAGAGTACGCGCCGTCAACAAAGAAGGCGAATCTGAACCTTTGGAAACTGATGGATTTATAGTTGCTAAGAATCCTTACGGTAAACTTTTTATTTAGTTTTATATTTTAAATTAAGAAAATATAAAAAAAATATTTTAAATTACAAATTTTGATCAAATTGTACTGTTGTCTAAAATAAAGTGTAAAGGAAAGTGGTTTGTCAATGTCATATGTCAAATCTTATTCATTGACGGTTGCCGGCTGCCGGCTTCTCTCGTTGAGAGCGAAATTCAAAACAATTTTTTGTTCTTAAGTTTCTAATTTAAAATGGCTAAAATAATTTCTTATAAAACCAGTGCTACTTTAATTACACAGGTGAACATTTCATTACAAAACTTACTTATTACAGAAATATACTAAAGATATTAGAGAATTAATAATGTTAATTTTACAAAATAAGAAACCGACTTTAAAACTACTTTATATATTATATACTTTACTAATACTCACTTTAAAACTACTTTATATATTATATATATTTAATTTACTCCAAATAAAGAGTAAAAATAATATTTAATCATTTCAGAAGTAACGTTAAAAACAATTACCAAAATAATTGTTATTTGTGCTACCTATTTATTATTTAGAATCGACTTTTTTTTTTATTTTGTGCAATCACAATACTTTTAAAAATATATATATTTGCATTTGTTTGGTGCTATTATTAGATCTATAATAATATTATTTTAGCCTTGGCTGGTATTTCAGTTGTAAATGTACACATTAACATCATTTTATTCTACAGTAATTGTTAAATCAATTATTTGTTTATAAATATATAATATTTTACAGATCCTCCAAAGGCACCCAGCAAACCTAATATTATTGACTATGATAACATGTCGGTCACACTACAATGGGAACCGCCTACTGATAATGGCGGACGACCAGTCCTTGGATATCTTATTGAGATGAAGGACAAATTTACCGCTGACTGGATTGAGGTAATGATTTTTAAAACTAAACTAACTTCACACTGTATCCCTAGCAGGGTAGTCAGAGAATGGAGCACTAAATGTTAAGGTCTCTGCATACCTCCTTTGCCTTGTCCACTGTCAACAACCGCGTCACACACCCTTTCCCTAGTATCTTTAATACTGTGTTTTGGAAGGTCAATCGAGGGGCTCTTACCACTCACTTAAATCAAATCATCAGCTTCGCGCTGTATCCCGCACACAGCAGGGCAGGCAGAGGGAAACTAGTGTTAAGACACTCAGTTCCCCACTTTCTGC